>NMRB01001157.1:202600-218840 GCA_002633025.1 Notospermus geniculatus | reverse complement strand
ACGTTGAAAACTTGTCGTGACAGAACGTGTGACGAGTTTGACCAGTTATGACCAGATTACCACGTCTTTAAGACGTCATCATGCTGTCAGGGTAGCCGTCATGGAGTTAGGAAAAACGGCCACACTGAAAAACGTTACACCGGCCATAAACTCCTCCACGCCGCAACCTGTTGACCTTTCCGTGTCTTGTCCGCAAATGTCTTGAAGGCTTCGCGCACTCGTTTATTTTGATCTGCATCGGCTCCGCGCTTTCCTGAAACAGTCCGCGTGGCTTCTTCTTGCCTTCGCAAAGCTGCCCGCACCGGGGAAGCTTTCAGGAGCGTTTGCAGAAGTGTTACAGAAAGGCGGGATATCCTGACGATGTCCGCACGACAATGCAGACAAGTTGCCGAAGGTGTCGGGAAGTTCATTTCCGCGTCGAAATTTTGGTCTCGATCAAAATTTGGATGCGGAAATTTCGCCCTCTCCCGAACGTGCGGAAATGCCGGGAACTGCTTAGGAATGATAAAGACAGTGAACGGAATGTTTCAAGAATATGCGGAGAGGTTGCGGAATGAATGCGGAATTGCTAAATTTGCGTTCCGCGTCTTGTCCGCGCCCTAGTGGACGCTAGGTTTTACATCGCGCTATATTTTGCTAAGTGATAAACGTTCATACAGAAATAGCGTACATTTCGTTATCAGAGAGTTCCTAAAGCTAGGAATTCATTGCTCATTTTCTGCGTTGCGACTTGCTTTGCAACCTGCTACATGTACCTGCGATTGAATACGATCGCAAGGACGTGACACAGATGTGTAGCGTCTGTGAGTGTTTCTGTCGCTCAGTGTTTCCCAACAATAGACGCGGCGTAGAATGGTTATTGGGTTTTTAGCTCGGCAGGCAATTTTCGTGCTCGCCAATTTTTGTGGCGGTTGCCGGTTTACAGCAGATGTCACCACTCAGTGGTCTCGTGTGCTGCTGATGGCGCACACATCACCACAACTGGCAACTACGAGCAATTGAAATCAAACTGGTTTGATTTTCGGCAACTTGTGGCAACTCGTGGTCACCACAGAATTTCCGTGGTGAGTGGTCGTTGCCGGCCACATCACACTTGACCATTTTCGTGGCGACCACGACAATAGGCGCAGTCAGCCGCGCATATTGCTAACAGATGGCAGCACAGTCTTAGCGGACCAAATGTACAGGAAATCTATTATGATCGCTGCTCGATCGATAATGACTGGGTCCGCTAGATGCATTGAATTGGGCCCAAGTGACACCTAGTGGTCAACTCACTGACAGCTCCTATTGTCTGTATGAGCAACGAAAGTGGTGACGTCTGCTGCAGGCTAATAGATATGGTGGACAAAATTCAAGAGAAGATGTTGGGTTACTTACCTTTCGAATTGTTGACTCGTCAGTGAAGTGCATGCTGAATATTTCAGCAAGGTCTATATAAAGGAGTTACCCCCATGAATATTAATCGCTAGACACATTAATTTTGTCTAATGGGTGTTTACTTCATGCGGCTGCAGCTGTTTTGGCAAAGGTGCTTGATGCTGTGTGACTCAATCCTGGTCCAGGTGTGTTGTGCACTTAAAGGAGTTAGACGCGGAAGTTGTAAACAAGCTGGTTTGTTTACAAACATGGTCGGCAAACTAGTTTTATTCCTTCGTAAAGGTCGCAGCACCAGTAGCGCCCCGTGATCCTTAGACTGGTGCCCGGTCCTATGCAACTCACTCACGATATTCACGTTTTGACTCAGTACATATCACCGACAATAGGTGGCAGCACCGCAGGCGTCGTGTGGATAGAGAACTAGTGAGTGAGTGTTTGCAACTTCGGCGTCTAACTCCTTTAAGCTTTACTTTTATAAAAACTGACGACGATTAATATACTCTAATTTCATGGAAATAAGACCGTTTCTGGATATTCAAGCCAAGCGCACTAACTTTGCAGCTCATGGTTCGAATCCATGAATAGAGCTGACCATGGATGATTAATGACGTCTTGAATTGCCTGTCCCTGATTTGTGCAAAAGGTTCACATCGCGATTCGTAAGCAGTGCTTGGATAACCGACGCCGAATGATAATGGGGAGGTTTCGAAATCAAACGATAAACCAAAACTTTACGACTAACGTTATTTTTCATACTACACACTAACCAGATTTTGCATTGCATTTTCGGCACAAAAATAAAGTTGTCGTTAACGTTTACGTTTATCGTTTGATTTCGAAACCTCCCTAATCATGAGTACCGCACTTACCGCACCAATCAAAATTGCGCATACATTTTGAGATATCGCAGTTGAAATTGTCACACAATTTTCATCCACACGAACGCGCCAGATGCGCTGAGAAACTTTATAGGATTCCGTAATTAGTTCTGCCAATTATATCACTTTTAATGCAATCACAATTTAACATAATAATGATCAGGCAGCGGCAAATCACATATCATTATGATAATTGAAATTCAATGTGCTTTTAATTTGCTTGCTGTTTAATTGATGGATTCGGGGCCGATTTTTTAAAAGATAGTTAAGGTAAACCGCGGTTTAACCATCGGCTTTTCTGACAAACCGTGATTAACCAAAATAAACATTTTGACTTTTAGAATGTTTGGCTATCAACGATTCATAAAATCGAAAAATTCACTTCGATTAACAAACAGTTTGTCAACTGAGGGTTAATGAAACCCGATGGTTATCTTAGCCATCTTTTAAAAAATCGACCCATAGTGGTGCGAATGCCTGATCGTTTCTGTGGGGGGACGGGTTGGGGAGACAACGGATGCAGATGCTGGCGAGTAAATGATTTAGTGTTGTCGAGAACTGGTTGGTAACATCTGCATCTATGTGCATAGCACCCACGAAACACATTACACACACGCATAATTCGAACCTGGTCGTCACTGTTTCGATGATAGCCCTGTTCTATTTTGTCCCCCATTTCCTGTCGTATACGGAAGGGCGATCCCTCCTTTGGGACCCCGTGTTGCGTCCCCGTGCTTCCGGCTCTCAGGGTATACATGTATATGAAGATGCGCAAGCATCGGGCTATTACCACACGGCTCTGGGCATGTGCGGGTCTCCCGCACCTCTGTCCACCCCCCTCGGTTCAGGTTGCCACCCGAACATTGGAATTATTAAGAACAATGCACAATAAAAGCAATATAAACAACGAACCTCTCCCAAGATGGCGGCTATGATTGCCATCTTGAAATGAGTAATGACCTTCTCCGACATTGGTTTCCAGTCATTTCGCATTTCGAACAGTTAAATAGTAGGCCTAGGCCTAAATTGGAAGTTTTGGTTAACGTGAGCCAAATAACGTCACATGCACCACAGTGGGTCAGCAGAAAATAAGAACGATTCTGGGCTAAACGTTCTGACCTTCCTGTTACATGTGAAATTTTTCAAATTTTCCATTTTTTTTTCATCAGGGCCAAAGCCATATTATGTTGTCCCCGTAAGTAGGGAAGAGGCCATTTCAAACTATACTCGATACACATGGATGGGGTCCATTGCTTGCCCTTGCAACGGCACAAGGTAGGCACTACGGTTTACTGTCTCATGCGATTGACTGAGGAGCCAGGGGCGGGTAAGCCTAACTCCAAGACCCGGGACCTGTCGTGGACGTGGAAACCACTTGTATCAAGTCCTCGATAGGGGGATTTTCGTTCCGGCGACAAAAAATCAAGACAAGAAGGAAATATTGAATCATTCTTTTCTGTTTATTTTGAATCTAAAAGGTTTTGCATTTGTGCTCCTTGGGATTTGACTTCTTAGCTTTGCAGGCGTAGCCCTGGCAGCACTTTGGGGCTTTTCCGGGTGTGCATGGCTGTTTGGCACCGAGGCATCTGAAAAAAAACGCATATATCAAGATCTAGTTATCAAACTTCATTAAAGTAGTGAGCTGTTGTGAGCATTAATGCTCACAACAGCTCACTACTTTAAAGATAATATACTGTAAAGCAGGAAAATTTCGCGTGCAGGAAATTTTCGCGAATTTGCGCGAGAGAGTACGAGTCGCGAAAATTTCCTGTCGCGAATATGAGTACACGCAAGTAATAAATACGGTCCGTGGAAAAAAGTATCACGACTTCATTGTTTACGTTTAATGTTTGTAAACATTGGTGTTTACATTATGTTATTTTGGACTTTTGGGACATGCCAACCCACCAAATTGAATGTTTTCAGTATCAAAAGAATTTCTAGAGGGGCACGCCACCAACAAATTACTCATAAGACAAAGAAAAACGAGAAATAAACAAACAAAATGTAAATAAACAATGATTTTCGTGGCCCGCGAAAATATCCGTGATATATTATCTTTAAGACAAGAAGGAAATTTCAAATTTTTGCACACTCTTTGCACGTGTTCATAGAATTCTATGAACACGTGCAAAGAGTGTGCAAAAATTTGAAATCTGTTAGAATGCTCTTTGGCCTAAGCTATTTCACGTTAAAAATCTGAGACAACCGACCATTAAGAACTTAAGAAACAATTTGATAGCGTAAAGGAAAGAAGTCCCCAGGAAAAACTGTTTACAGTTTTCCTGGAGACACAGGTGGATCTTTCTCTGTTGTTAGGCCTACACCTCGTTTCTTCTGTGATTCTACGGTGGCGTTACTTACCCTTTCTTGTTCGTCGGCGGTGGTGATTTCCCTCCCGCTGAAAAATAAGACCAATTTCTGTATTGCCAAATAACCACTTCCAATATGAATATTAAACTGTATAGAACAAACTCGCTGTGTGCAACGCTGCGCTTATACTAACATGATCTAGAAGTTAACGCCCACTGCCTTTTCAAATTTTGCAGGACTACAGTCGCGCGTCATATACCGTACATGTATATGCGACACTTTGACATCTTTGGCCTCGTTCACACGGGAACGTGCAGGGCGTATAGCGTAGAGCGTAAAGCAAGGTTCATTGGCACACGGATCCGATCCGTTTCCAGTCCGTTTGCCCCTAGTTTTCCGGATACGACAAAGCTGAAGTCCATTTGATAGATT
This sequence comes from Notospermus geniculatus, assembly GCA_002633025.1. Classification (NCBI taxonomy): domain Eukaryota; kingdom Metazoa; phylum Nemertea; class Pilidiophora; order Heteronemertea; family Lineidae; genus Notospermus; species Notospermus geniculatus. The sequence goes on along the minus strand of NMRB01001157.1, from coordinate 213,837 downwards.
TTTTGCGGACCTGAATCGGACCAATTCCGTGTGCCAATGAACCTTGCTTAACGCGTTAACGCCAGCAGTGACTGTTCACACGTGATGCGTATATGGCCACGCGGTTGGTATAAAATTAAGATGATACGGCGACGATTCCTTCAGCATGGAGGTCATAATGATGTCATCACAGGTGTTTTCCGTCGAAACCTCCCATGCGTCAAGCATTAACGCGCGTAAAAATACTGCAGAGGTATTTGGGCGCGTTAAGCAAGGTTCATTGGCGCACGGATCCGGTCCGTTTTCAGTCCGTTTGCCCCTTTTTTTGCGGATACGACAACGCAAAAGTCAATATGATCGATTTTTTACGGACCTGAGTCGGACAAAATCCGTGCGCCAATGAACCCTGCATTACTAACGCTATACGCATATACGCCCCTTGACGCCAGTCGTGTGAACAGCTCATTGACTCAAGCTAGAACGAGAAGTATTTTTACGCTATACGCCCTACGCGTGCTCGTGTGAACGAGGCCTAGTCAATGTAAACTAAATGGGCCTGTCGCTGAATGCACGTGGCAGCAAAGTTCTTTGCATGCACGTTAGAAAGGCTCTAATAAAGAGAGACTCCCAGGGCTGTATTCGATTCCTGTTCTTATGTTTTGATGTCCTGTTCCCGAATCTCACACTGCCACCTCGGTCGGTGGTGCGAACGAGAACGGGTCGAGAACAGAGATGGCGGACACTGACGGCAAAGAAGGGAAATATTTTTCCCGTCAGATCGTAGTGTAATTATTCGAGGTTTACATTAAAGTAGAAATGGCATGAATGACATCCTAATTCTAAACTGAATTGAAACGTATTCTTTAAAAAATGGGCGTTTTTAGGACGCCGGAAGTGAAACCATAGCAGGCACTTGCCCGTTCGAAACTCGAGAACACGTTCCTGTGTTCTCGGCCTGTTCGGGTAGAGTTCAGTTGAGTGCAGATAGTCGAATACAGCCTTAGAGATCGTCCCGCTATTTTTTTACACTGCAAATGTACATGAGGTTATCTTACTGAGATCTAAAGACGGCTTCGACGCGGACAGGGAGTTTCTTCTGCCGGCCATACAGACGGTGGCGGCAAGCAAGACAATTAGGACAACTACGGCGGCCTTCATGGCTGATCTGAAACAAAGGAAGAAGGCCTGCAACCAGTCGTCTAAACTAGTCGTCCTGAGAATCGCAGGTCATTGACGGTCGTACCGTCCGTAATCTAGTACAGAGTTTTCGCAAAGCCCCCGAAACGCCAACGCGAACGTCTATCCTTTTGTTCGGTGCTGTCTTCGTGGCATCGAACAATGGGTTTGGCGTTCGCGTTGGCGTTTCGGGGGGCTTTGCGAAAACTCCCTACTATATCCCCCCCCCCATAGGCCTATATGATGTCCCCAACAATACATTTATGGGTCATGGAGTCGAAGCTGACCAAGACAAACAAGGGGGCACCAGGAAGTGATCAGGAAGGCATTACGTCTGAATAGCGTGTTCCGCATAAAAAATAAAGAAGTCAAAAATGTGCAAAGAGTCCGTGGAAGAGAATGAAGATGTAACCAGGTGGTAAATTTCTCTAAAATCTCTTCGTTTCAATCATCGCTGTTTGTTATGTGTGCCTAACTTTTGGGATTGACATCTTCTACACCAAGGAATGAAAGATCACAGCAAACCAGGCAGGCTCGTAGGAATACGAAGGGTATACCAAGGCACAACGCCATTGGATTCAAAATGCAGAACTGGTATTACAAAGGTCTAAATTGGTAATACAGATGTGAAGGGAAAGAATGTCCTAGGAAAAACTCTCCGGGGAACAAAAGATCCTATTGTTACTACATTCTAATCTCTGACAATTGGTTTCTGTACCCATGCCGCTTAATCCGTCATTCAACAATAGAAGTGGACACTTTTTACAGGGGGACACTATTTACTGCTACACTCAATTGCTTATGGCGATGAAATGACATCTAGTTCGAAATTACTGGTGGACAAATCGGAGAGAGCAGATGGGTTGCTTACCTTTCGAAGTGTTGGCTGCAAAATGATGCTGAATATTTCAGGAGGGTCTATATATTAAGTGTTGCTTCCCAAATATTAAATATTAATTGCCATGAATATTAAATTTTGCTTAATGCAAGCTCATTCACTTCAAGTTTACAGCTGTTTTGGCCAGGTAATTCGAGGACATGACGGCCCGACATGCGGGCCCGACATAAGGTCAGACGTGTTGTGAATTTTTGCTCTACTTTCTAAAACCTGACGAGTATTGCCACATCATGACTTTTCCAACATCCACTTCTTATTTGTTATACGTCATACGGAACGTTGCGTAGTGCAAGTCTCTAATAGGGAGGGTTCGAAATCAAACGATAAACGAAAACTTTACGACAACGTTATTTTTCATACTACACATTAACCAGATTTTATATTGCGTTTTCGGTACAAAAATAACGTTGTCGTTAACGTTTACGTTTATCGTTTGATTTCGAAACCTCCCTATTAACTCACTTCTGCAATCCGCACTTAGGCCGAACTGAGTATTGGTGAGCTGGCCCCCACAGGCCATTCTCACCACTAAAAATCATCACACTTTTAGCATGTACAATTTTGTCCCCGATTTTTCGCCCTTTTCCTCTCACGTAATCAGTGTAATCAGTTGGCTATTGGTGTATATTCAAATCATTTGGGTCTAAAGCGTGTCCCGAATAAAGAAATTTGAATTATTTCACCGGCTTCGAGTTTTTTGTACGATTTTAAAAGAAATTTTCGAGGTTATTTTGAGGGCGCCTTCTGATTGGTCATATTGAATCACATGACCTCAGCGATACAGTCGCNTGATGCTGAATATTTCAGGAGGGTCTATATATTAAGTGTTGCTTCCCAAATATTAAATATTAATTGCCATGAATATTAAATTTTGCTTAATGCAAGCTCATTCACTTCAAGTTTACAGCTGTTTTGGCCAGGTAATTCGAGGACATGACGGCCCGACATGCGGGCCCGACATAAGGTCAGACGTGTTGTGAATTTTTGCTCTACTTTCTAAAACCTGACGAGTATTGCCACATCATGACTTTTCCAACATCCACTTCTTATTTGTTATACGTCATACGGAACGTTGCGTAGTGCAAGTCTCTAATAGGGAGGGTTCGAAATCAAACGATAAACGAAAACTTTACGACAACGTTATTTTTCATACTACACATTAACCAGGTTTTATATTGCGTTTTCGGTACAAAAATAACGTTGTCCTTAACGTTTACGTTTATCGTTTGATTTCGAAACGGCCTCCCTATTAACTCACTTCTGCAATCCGCACTTAGGCCGAACTGAGTATTGGTGAGCTGGCTCACCACTAAAAATCATCACACTTTTAGCATGTAATTTTGTCCCCGATTTTTCGACCTTTTCCTCTCACATAATCAGCGTGTAATCAGTTGGCTATTGGTGTATATTCAAATCATTTGGGTCTAAAGCGTGTCCCGAATAAAGAAATTTGAATTATTTCACCGGCTTCGAGTTTTTGTGTACGATTTTAAAAGAAATTTTCGAGGTTATCTTTGAGGGCGCCTTCTGATTGGTCATATTGAATCACATGACCTCAGCGATACAGTCGCGAGTAGAACTACACTTTGAGCTCAACGGAGACGGAACCGATATTGATTCGGTATGAGAGTGGCATGGCAGTGCGGCGGGACATGTCCCGGGGGCCCTCAGTTGGCGATCGCCACCGGTATTGCAGGCAAGACTACTGCAGCACCCATTTCACAGGTCCAAATAATAGGGGCCTAGCCCACTTCACTGAGATGTCACTGAACTCCCAACAATGATAATGAAGTCAGTTGGAAAACAACATTTATGCAGCTGGCAAGTTGAATTAAACACAAATGCCCAGAAGCGGGTACTCAGCATAATTAAATGTTAATATCACGAATTCAAAATCAAACTGGATGGGAATTTAGTTGAACTCTTTAAGGACATCTATATCATCGATTCCACATAGGCTGACACTAAAATTGCAAGAAAAGATGTTTCAACTGAGTTGGCCATTTTGAACCTGGAATCTACCGGATATCAACAAAATCTAGCTCCTTGCAGCACCAAAACACACTACTATCAGAGACAATGGCTGGTATTCATAAAAGTTAGCAAATGCTTTGCACAGCGAGGTCCAATGTAAACGCACTACAAAACTTGAAGTAAAAGCATTTGCTAGCTTTTATGAATATCAGCCAATGGACTATTTAAGCCCACCATTATTTTATTTATTTATTTATTTTTAAACTTTGTAAATTTAATAGGTATCATAAAAAACTGCTTTTGCTGTTATGGTCATGGTCATATTACCTGAATGTGGTGCAACACTAGGCTTGAAAAGTAGGCCTAAGTTGCTCTGGTGTTTTGTTTCTTCAGCATGGGGGAAATAGTTGAACGCACTGGGGGACGAAAACAGATTTAGCAAAATAGTATTTAATCATTTGATTGTACAAGAATATAGCAGCCATATCGAATAGTTTTTACAAATACATTTGTAATGCTGAACACAGTGATTTTGATGATCACAAACTGTCATGACTAACAACCTATTCATTAAAGTTATTTTCCCACAAGATTTCCAGCCATTCTGGTCTAATGACAAACATTTGATTATAAGCCAATTCCCATTACTAGTACTTTATCGTGATTACCGAGGCCTTGAGTGAAAATCACATGACTAAAATCAAAAAGATAAGCAAGCTATCTATTTATGCTAAAATGCAATAGCAACACAACAGTGGCAGCCACAGACCATCCTAGAAACACATGTGTATATTTGTCAACCTACCTACCCATCACAATCGTCCCTACTGAAAAGTTTTTATTGCCATTTTAGACCTTTCCTCGAATTTTGACCAGGAAAATCACTGAGTGAAAATGTCAAAATCATTTTTTTCCTATCACCCCATCTAAAAACCCCTTGGGTAGGGTTACAGCATAGAACCATATGTAATGAATTGAAAGCCCAAACCCACTGCACTGATGTTTTCATACCCTGGACCCAGTAAACTGGCAATAAACCTTTATTTTCCAACATGTGCAAGGTATTAAAATGCGGGCCCGCCTAGGGGTGAAAACAAGTCGATTGGTTCAGGCCTTCTGGGATGTCCTCAGCAGGGGTTCTCAGAGACATCAAAACATTCCAGGTGGCATCCCATGTATTTTAATGATGAATTCATTATGTTCCAGGTGTAACTGAAGATATTTCAATACCGTACCGGTAATTAAATTCATTACAGTCCAGATGTCCCGGTATAAACCCCATAAATTTAAATGTTGAGTTCATTGCTCTAGTGCTGCCACTTGTCAAGTTGTGATATCACTCATAGAACTTTAGTGATTATCGAGGGGAGGTCATGGTTTTGTGGAAATTTTTCCGATCTGTAAAGAACACACAACTACAAGTAACAAGATGGCTAGTTGCTCAGCACGTTCCACAGGTATCGATGTACAGTACAGAATGGCCCTTCAAAATCAGCTCGCAAAATTAAGTTGTGCGTTAGCAATAGCTAACTTTGCTTTACTCCACACAAGGGCATTTTATAGAATGTACTGCACAACACAGGCAGATGAATTGCACTAAAAGGAAAAACACAGGAAGCCATCTCAGTCTCAATTTCTGAGCCTAAGGCCAAAAAATAAAGTATTTGTTTCTTGTCCGTGCCCGCGTCATTCCCAGACCCTCCGCATTGAAAAATTTTTTTTCACCAATTTCAAATTTTCCCACTTGCTTACGCAGTGCCTTCTATACAATGCACAGAAATGCTTCATCACTTGAAATCATCTTTATTTTTCATGAAATATGTGCTTTAAACATGTATAGAGAGATAGTTTGCTGGTGGTTCCCCCATCCATGAAGAAAACGGGAAAAAAATTATTTGAAAATAAAAAAAAAATTCGCATGCCCGCATCATTTTTCGCTGAGTTGCTGGACAAGAAACAGACAATTTTGTTTTGGCCAATGCTATAATTAGACTACCAACAATAAAACTAGTACATGGCTGTTGACTATACAGCTACCACACGGACTGAATGAGTGGGAGTAATATATTTCTGGTAACAGTTTGGGCTGTATGCTTGGGTCGGACTCTTCAGCCACACTTTCATCATTGAAGTCCGACTTTTCTCAATGCTTCAAGCAAAGAGAAAATCTAACTTCAGGTATACTTTAGGCAAAAGTCCGACCCAAGCATACGGCCCTTGCGTCTTGACCATTGTACTTAGGAAATGCAGCAGTGGTACTANACCCTCCGCATCGAAAATTTTTTTTTCACCAATTTCAAATTTTCCCACTTTGCTTACGCAGTGCCTTCTATACAATGCACAGAAATGCTTCATCACTTGAAATCATCTTTATTTTTCATGAAATATGTGCTTTAAACATGTATAGAGAGATAGTTTTGCTGGTGGTATTTCCCCCATCCATGAAGAAAACGGGAAAAAAATTATTTGAAAATAAAAAAAAATTCGCATGCCCGCATCATTTTTCGCTGAGTTGCTGGACAAGAAACAGACAATTTTGTTTTGGCCAATGCTATATAGACTACCAACAATAAAACTAGTACATGGCTGTTGACTATACAGCTACCGCACGGACTGAATGAGTGGGAGTAATATATTTCTGGTAACAGTTTGGGCTGTATGCTTGGGTCGGACTCTTCAGCCACACTTTCATCATTGAAGTCCGACTTTTCTCAATGCTTCAAGCAAAGAGAAAATCTAACTTCAGGTATACTTTAGGCAAAAGTCCGACCCAAGCATACGGCCCTTGCGTCTTGACCATTGTACTTAGGAAATGCAGCAGTGGTACTAGGCCATATCAACACAAACTCATTCACATATGAAAACACCAACAATGCAGAACCAAACAAATGACTGAATAACATTCATCTTCTGAAATGTACTGAATAACATTTAGATCTTGACTGCTGGAATCATTATCTATCACAGACTTCAAGTATTTTGAAAGTAGGAAAAATTACTAAAATATTGTGACAAGATCCCCATCACTCATGTCTCATACTAAACAAGGGAGCAACCACATGAAACATATGTCATTGTATTCAGGCTTGGCAAAATTTGTAACAATTCTATGACTAAGTACATATCCATGCACATACATGTTAGATATAATTAAAGACATTTTGAGTACAATCACAAAGAAATAATGCCATTGAAACATGCATAAAATAACTATTTACACATAGTATTTAAAAATAATCAACAATCATTAAATTCATGGTGGTTTTGTCAAAATCATCATAACAAGAATGAAAACAATCATATGTTTATATACCACTATATACATAAAAGATATCTACACAAATCTCATTTGGGTCTTTCCAAATCAAAAGATAATTTAGGAAGTACCAATGCCTAGTGTAGGAGTATATATATCGTCCAGGGATTGTCGACCCAATAGGAGCAGTCAGCCGCGTTTATTGCCAACAGATGGCAGCAAAGTTCTAGTGGACACAGGAAAATGCACGTGATTGTTGCTCGATCAAGAATGAATGGGTCTGCTATATGCATTGAATTGGGCCGTAGTGACACCTGCTGGTCAACTCACTGACGGCTCCTATTGCTATCTGCTCTGACTAGCTCAGTAACTTGAAAATTCATCAGCAAAAATTTTAAGAAAACCAAAGAGACACTAGTACTTTATAAAATGCTGGAAAGAGTTTTCCTGTCTGCCAATAACTGACAGGACATAGCACCATATATTTTCAAAATCTCAACAGGTGGTGGAGACCCACCCAATAAATCAGTTACTGGCACTTAAAATTAAACAAGTTTCCACTACAGATGTCATAAAGGGACTGCGATTGATTGTTACAATCGTTTGGCCCTCTTTTGGACTGAAGTTTCCTCCTATGACACCACCACATTTGAAGGAATTCAAAGAATCGACGATCACTCCCTTCCCTCTGAGCATTGGAAGCATCATATTTTGTCATTACAATAGAATAATTATCATTGTTCACATTTCTTCATTCTACTGTAAATTTGCCCTGAATTATCCATAGTAGAATTATGCATCAGATTAATACATGAAGATATCCGTACAAATTCTCAGTGATAATGCGTGTACTGTAAAGGCTCTTTCTTCTCAGTAAGAAACTTGTGAACATGTGGCCATATTTCATTTGAGTATTTTCCATGGAATTCTTGAAGCTTTCCTTTTTTTCTGAAAAGGGAAATCGATGAGAACTTCAGTAATGACTTGACTGTGATATTGAGTACTGAGTAGCTTGAGATGGCATCGTCCATACTTAACAGGGCCAACAATGCTATGACTTCGGCCCTGATACAAATACTGTGATATTACATGTATTTACTTAATGGTGACGTGATGGCTGTATCCCCAGTGCATAATGTATAGCCACTGTCCTCATTTCCTGAAGTGATTTGACAAGGATTTTTCCTCCATATTTAAAGTACCCAAGCCAGTATGTGTGTTTTATTTCTGATTATTCCAAAAACTTCATTCGGAAATAAGGAGTTATTCGACTGACATGATGTCAGCAATACACCTTGTTTACATGTACTTCGCTTTACCTATAATATTCTACCAGAGGTGACGTCAGCTGACTGTAATGGTTCAGACGGGCTCTCACTGTATCTTCCTTGTCATCATCACGTTGGATTAATTCTTCACCGGTGAGATCATCGCGGCCCTGCGAGCGTAATAAAACAACTTATCAGATGATTGGACCAAGACTTTTTTGATTAACAGAGAACTTTGGAATTGAAAACACATTATTATACTCAGAGAAAGTGTTGATTTACCGGTACCGGTAATGCACAACAATCTTTGTCAGTCACCACAATGCAAAGCAATAGGCCTATGTTCCATTTGGGCAATGGTGAATTTTCGACCTTATTAGCTTTGCTAAGCAAGGAAGACGTCATTCTTCTGGTGCACTTTTTCACAAGAATGAAAGATCCTTTACTTTATTGTCTTTATCACAATGTTCATTTTTTGGTAGACTATTCTGCACAAAGTCATAACAATTCCCACACAACAAAACTAGATTGGATTGCAGAGCGAGGAGACCTATTTACATGATTTACCCCTGACCTTATCTCATTAGATCACCAAAACTAGAACACTCACTCTCCTGGTAGTACAAATTATGGACTCAATTACACAGACATTACGAAATAGGAATGTATACAATCAGCATGTGAGATTTGTTACATGTGTATACTGCACAGGCTTAACATGTTCAGATATCAGAGAACCCACTATATCACTAAAGATGCATATATGTCATAGCAAAAATAGATATCTATTTATCTATTTTTGGTCATAGGCTTGCTAGTGAGTTTTTGCTCCCACTGATCGACCAAAAATGTCTATTGGAAAACAATGGTGTATTGTTCATGTTGTTCTCAAGTCATTTAAAACATTGTAAAGTAACCAGCAAAAGAATTCATTTCCCTGAAAAAAAACATTGTAGGCCTACTAAGACTAAAAAACAAGGCACAGAAACCACCATGAGACGACCATTGGATGATGGTACATACCAAAACCTTCGGCGGATTAAATTCTGTATGATATATTCTACCACTAGCGGGATGCACCCATCTACCCATAACTCTTTGTATTATCACGCTAAATGGAACGTTGAGGTTGATAACGACATCGATGTCTGACACCTTGTCCAGGGCCTCTCCTTGGGGTATTGTTCGGGGAAAGCCTGAAAAGAAGTGGAACATCAAATTACATGTTAATTGATGTAATACCAAAAATAATTATACTCTTGCTATTAATTCCCATTTTGTTTGTAATTTGGGCCAGGATCATGCCGATGGTAATGTGACTTCACTACACATCACTGCTACTATTTCTGGCAGACTTGCTAAGCAGGGATGCGCTGCTCAACATCAGTAGCAGGTATACCACTTGCAGAAAAAGACCAACTATGCAACAAAATACATGAATAAATAACAGAAGACTTAGAGTTGCCTGATGCAAAACATCACAACACTTTCATCTGACATGTCTGACCCAATAAATCAGTCCAATAGAAAAAGTATGTCTTGGAAATTATCAAGTGGCATATTACCCTCTCAACATGGAGTAATAGGTAGGTAGGTACTACTACAACACATGAAATGTGACAGAAAGTATACATGTACAATGTAGGCCTACCTTGGAGGAATTAATGAAAACCACCAAGTGTAATATGCAACTATTGTTTCCACCATGTCTGCCTGGATGTCAGACCTGAAGGATCAGTGTTGAGTGCTGCATTTATTCCCACCAACATTAGGTCTTGAAGTAAAAAAATACTTGGATGTTTATCGTCCAGGAGGTTTCTCAAAATTGGCAAGGGGGGGCACCTTTTTATTTTATTTTTTATTCCGGCCTGGGCATAAACAGTGCAATCCCTTGCAAATACCGTCATCCAGATGACTAGGGCCTAATTGTGGCTTTCAGAGTGGAACTATTAAGGATGAACAAACTACAATTGAACCTCATCAGGCCTACCAAATAGTGAACAGCGAGGTTAACTACCATCCTTGTAATTGTAATACTGGGAAGAAGGAGATGCACTGTTTTGGTGCTAAATTCAAAAATAAAAAAATAAATTTTTTTAGGCACAGGGCTGATTTTAGGCAAGGGCGGGGACGATAAACATGAGTATTTTTTACTTGGCCTTAGGTTGTTGAAAATACTGGCAAAATTTGGCTCTCACATGCCCCAAATCTGGCACCCCACCCATGGCATTTTAAAGTCCACTAGGCCTCACCATCAAGAAGCCAGCTTTTACCAGCACCATTCATACTCCTGAGCTCTTCTTCAACAAGCTTCACCATCACGTCATCAGGAAGGAGTTTTCCTTCATCAATATACTTTTTTGCAAGAACACCAGCAGCTGTTGAAGAGAAAAGGGCGTGCCATGAATCGGGAAGTTACACGTGACTAGCTCCATACACAGCGCCACCAAGGCCTTGCAGCGCCAAAATCAGAAACCGGCAAGACTAGGATTGAAGAATAGTTCAGCTTTAAATTTTACTCACGCGAGCCTGTGCGAATCTGGTTCCGAAGTAGGTCACCAGTTGAAAGGTGATTTAGATCAAAATCCTTGATGATTCGGTTGGAAATTGTGCCTTTCCCTGAGCCAGGAGGTCCCATGATAATTGCACGTAGCACATTTCGAGACATTACGCCAAAGGATAAAGA
>NMRB01001157.1:178949-192256 GCA_002633025.1 Notospermus geniculatus | reverse complement strand
CTTTGTAGCCTTTACAAGTACGTCAAATTTCGGCCTGATTAAACTTCCAATATGGCCGCCAGGTGGCGTAACCCGAAAATCATCGAATGTGCTAGAACTCAGGAACGACTTGACCCAGAGTGCTCAAATGTGCTATGTGGCTCCCTCTAGATGACCTTTATGTGCATGTGAAGTTTTGGCCCAACCAGACATCCAATATGGCCACCAGGTGGCACAAGTTAAACCCAACAATCATTGCAGTCCTGCAACTTGGGAATAACTTGACCCAGATTGCTTATAACTGACATGTTCCTCCCTCTGTCATTACACTGTTACATGTATGTCCAAAAGGGTGAGCACATGGTCCATGGACCATTTCATTTGTGTGTAAAAGAGGGTACATGTATTTTCATTGCCGGAAACTGGCACATGGTCATATTCGCTCAAGTATAAAATTAATTCGATTACAAATTAAATCCGAACAATGTAACCATGATAACAATTAATTCTAGGCAACAGCTGATCCAATTCGGAAGTCAGCATAAGGTTCGTTGATGAAGTTTTGCATAGAAATGATATTTTCAGATTGGCCTATATGTAGTTTCAATGGTTGACGGTCAATGTTCTGTGGGCCACGTGTTCATAATCGCACTTGCTTATCCAAATGTAGGCCTACTTTCTGAATTGTCATATCAAAAGTCAGGACTTCTCACTAAACATTATTGGCATATGCGGTGTCGCCCAAATAGCAAAGTTCTCTACTCTTTCTAATCTTCAAATGTCCATATTGGCAGTGAGCTTGAAAGAAGAGTGGTCGATTTTAGTTTGATTTCGTTGTTGTTAGTCACGAACATTCAATCGTATTGTCAAAAAAATGAGGGGGAGTTCCCAACATGGGTTGTTCGATTATTGTATATCAAAGAGTGGATTTTGGAAGTCCTTCACGCGTGTGGTGGCAGCCGTATCCTTGAGCAATTCATGGGGTATGTATTGCTCCCTGCAATGAAAGATAATGTAGTATTCAATCATCTGATGACAACTGCAGGCGTGTATTTAAAACTGATTTTGTGTGGAGAGGTCGCCGCATCTGATAAAAGTGCTGTGTATCGAATAGGCTACTCTTGGTGATTTTTAATGGCGGGGTAAGACTTGAGTTGCCGCACATGTAAAACTGCAAGAAATATTTCTTGTAGCGTTTGTTTTAAAAAATTGATTACTGCTACTTGAACAGTAACAGGACATGCAGGAGGAACTTGTAAGCTTGTCGAGCAAGTCGTGGCACAACCCAATGAGGGCAGTGCCTATGCCCGAAGTCTCAAACCCCAAACATGTATTTAGGGTTAAAAATGAACTTGTTAGAAGAGAATTTATTGCCTTACCTTCGTTTCTTGACAAAGAAATAGACACCAATAACGGTTAGTATAATGATGACAAGCAAGGCGATTCCAACGCCAATACCAATGTTACGGCCTGTCGCTGAAAAAAAAAGATTGTTGTATTCGGTAGAGGAAATCAAGATGAACCAATATGCCAGGTCCGTGGCCTTTTTGTACCGTGACGTTTCAAGATCATAATTGCGTTTGAAGTTCCAACTTTTACCAAAAACAGAGCAATTTGTTCTCACAACTGCGGCGATTTGATTCCTTTAGCATTACAGCTCATTTGCAATATGTACCTGATTCTGGGCCCGCCTTTCTTCGTCCCTGGTTTCCATCGATCGATGACTTGGGAGTCGTCGATACGCCTCCTGTAGGCATGATGACGAGACTCGAAGAAGGATTCGGTCCCACTGTCGTTCTGCTCTCTTGTGAATTACTTGGTCGAATCTCGGGAAAAACTGATCTGCTCATCTCTGGCATGTCTGGTGAGATGACTGATGTATAATTTTCGGTACCTGGTTGGTATCCTTCACTAGGATTCGGAATATGCCGTGTCCTTTCGACTAGGACCGGCGTGGAGGCAGTCAGCGACTCTCCTCTCTTAGAAATGATTACAAAGTTTGAAGTATGTGGTATCAATACATTTGCCGTCGTTGACCTAAGTTTACTACTTGGTGGTGTATTTTGAGACAGTGTGCCAGTCATCGAAGGTGTGAGATGAGGCTGGTATTCAGTTCTAACCGACTTGATTTCTGCAGACGTGATTGCAAACGTTGGCTTGAGATCCAAGTCGCTGCTCGTTTGGTGATGAGGCTTATACTCTCTACTGTAATCTGAGACCGACATAACGTCGTCGATTGCTGACACAGTTTCCGACTTGATTTCTGGAGGCGTAGTGATTGCTGATGTAGTTTCAAGCGCCTCCGTAATACTGCTCTTTCGTTGAAGACTTTGACTTGGTCTGATGCTTGGGTATTGTAACGGACTAGCCGTCGAGGATGTGAGATGAGGCTGATACTCCCTGCTGTAATCTGAGGCCGACATAGCGTCATTGGTCGCGGACACAGTTCCAACTGATTTGATATCTGGAGGCGTAGTGATTGTGGACGTAGGTTCGAGCTCCTCCCTAATGCTCTTTCGTTGAAGACTCTGACTTGGTCTGATGCTTGGGTATTGTGACAGACTAGCCGTCGTCAGTGTGAGATGAGGCTGATACTCCCTACTGTAATCTGAGGCCGACATAGCGTCATTGGTTGCCGACACAGTTCCAACTGACTTGATTTCAGGAGGCGTAGTGATTGCTGACGTAGGTTCGAGCTCCTTCATAGCACTGCTCTTTCGTTGACGACTCTGACTTTGTCTGATGCTTGGGTATTGTGACAGACTAGCCCTCGTCATCAGTGAGAGATGAGGCTGAGACTCCCTACTGTAATCTGAGGCCGACATAGCAATTTCTGGAGGCGTAGTGATTGCTGATGTAGGTTCAAGCTTCTCCATAACACTGCTCTTTCGTTGAAGACTCTGACTTGGTCTGATGCTGGGGTATTGTGACAAAGTTGCCGTCATAGTCAACTTTGTGTTGAGGTCCACCTGCGAAGTTGCTTCAGCCAGTTCCGAATGACCCGAGGTGAAGAGAGGCTTTTGGGTCACAAAGGTGGTCCCCTGCTTGGACGTGGTCTGCGCAAAAACGGGGCTGGATGTTTTGACAGAATCCGCATGTGAGGGGGAATACATGATATGTGTTTGCAGTGCTTCTGTTGTCGGATGCATTGTTGAAATCCAAGCGCTGTTCGTCGATGCTACAATGGCTGTAAAAGAAAACAAAGTGTCAAACATATCTATGATACACTTTTTGTGACATTTTTCAGGAATCATTAATTTCAGTTCGCATGGTGAACCCACTTTCAAAAGCAGGAGATCAGCAATCTTTTCAGCCTGCGCAAATAGTCCCTGACCTACCGGAACCTTTGCCTACGCTCGGGAGTTCTTTGGTTGTTTTCTGTCTTTCTGAGAAAGACTCATAATGTAACGAAAGGAATTTGTTTAGGCTACTCTTCCCCTCTAAAAAACCGCCAATGTGTGTGCATGCCTCAAGGACAGACTGTTGATCAACTTAGCCTACAGACTTCAGTACTTCTTTTCATCACCATTTCCTGCCCTGAATATCAAGAGGACATTTCCCCAATCCCTTACCTGTACAAACTGGAATTGGGTCTGCCCACTTTCCAACCACATTACCGGTTCCGTTACTGACACATATCGAAGATGCCTTTCCGTGTAGGACGTATCCTTCGTTACAATGGTAGTTGATAGTGTTGCCCACCGTCAGAGAATCGGAGCTTGTGTAACCATTCGGAAAAACAGGTCGTTGGCATGTTATTTCTAGAAATATAAGGGATTTGTTACAAAAGGATCGTTGCTACGGGGTGCAGCAATACTTGTATTTTTGACTCTATAGAATGAAGACAACATTTACATGTTACCATTGAATTCATGTTGATATGCTTGTCACTCTGGCAAATTTTCTTGTAATGTTTAACGATTCTGTCCTCTTATCTTCCTCACCTACCTGTACAAACTGGACTTGGATTCGACCACTTTCCAACCGCATTACCAGTTCCGTTGCTCACACATTCTGAAGTAGCGTTCCCTTGTAGGACGTATCCTTCGTTACAATCGAACTTGATTGTGCTGCCGACAATGAAAGAATCTGCTTTTGCATTTCCGTTCGGAACAACCGGTTGCTGGCATTTTATGACTAGAAATATATAAGGTATTTGCTGAATAATTTTTCTCTGTCATATTTGGTGGACAGCGCCCCCTTATACAACCACACATGAAAAAGGGCGAGAGTTTCGTCATTTGCTTCTCTCCCAAATTTATTTATTATTTAACTACTTATTTATTTTAATATTCCTGTGTAAATTCGTGCTGACAGCAAGCAAGTTACGGGATTATCGACAGAAATTCTGTCCGAAAAGAATCATTCCGATCGGGAGTACAGCCAAGGTCAATACTAGTGAGTTTTCGCAAAACCCCCGGAACGCCAAACCCGTAATGGGTTTGGCGAACAATGATTGTTCTATGCCAAGAAGAGAGCACCGAACAAAAGGATAGACGTTCGCGTTGGCGTTTCGGGGGCTTTGCAAAAACTCCCTATGACTACTTACATGTAACGTCGCATTTGACGTTTAGCTTCTTATTATTTGAAATGTCGTTGTTGACCGCCTTACACACGTGGAACTTTGAACACGGAAGCTTCTTACAATTGAATTCTTTCATGTAATTAAACTGAAAATGAAAATCTACAAATAGGACAAGAAAAAAACTTTGACTAATGTGGACATTTTTTAATTTTGCCTGTAGTGAGAGACTTCGACGTTACCTTTGCACTTCACTTGACAGGCAGTTGACCGAAATATGAACGGTCTCAATTTTATTGATGAGTGCCTGTAAAAATATCTGTTGAGATTAGGAATTAGGATCAAGACTGGCCGACAGATACGGCGTTATTAGCTCTATGGGCCTACGTTATTAGCTCTGGGCCTCTGTAAACCGCGTTGTGCCCGAAACCTGCCGATATAAGTCGTCCATCTACAGTATATCACATGTCTGAACGGGGATCAGGCTGGCACCGATGTCTCTAAAGTGTGTGAGCCAACGGGTCGCAGTATACACAGTGCCTGTCATCTCGGAGGTTTGGAAATACGGCCATCAGTTTTTCGCCGCAGCTGTTCATAATAACTTACTACTTTCTGCCGATCTTTCCCGAAGTGTGCAGCTACTTCTTTATAGTAGCATCCTAATACTTCGCTGCACTCTTCGGCCACACCATCACTATCTCCCAGAGTTTCAAATCGGTTGTTTGTCCGTCGTCTATACCTGGTTCTGTGGTGGTCTAAAAACGCTTTCGCCTGCGTATCATCGATCAAAACGTCATCATCTTTCGTAACATACGAAGCTGCATGAATAAAGGAGCCGCTGAGGTATAACTTAAGCGGGGAATCCACCATTGATTTTCTAGCTGATTTTGCGTTGCGACTCGCTTTGCAATTGGGTTGCGTTGCAACTGGGCACTCGATCGCTGCAGTGGACCAGCTAGACGTGATTTCCACTAATGGAAAAGATGTGGTCAATTTCAGTCGGCAAACGGTCGGCGACCGGTGTCAGTTCCTTGTGTTCGTATTCAGTCGCGAGTCGCAGGTTGCAAAGCAAGTCGCGACGCAGAAAATCAGCAGTGGATTCCTAGCTTTATACTTAGCGTGACTGCGAACGCGGCAAAAGATTTCTTCTTTCCTTGCCGCGATGCCCTTGAACAAAGCTTTACCCGCATTCGCCTGCAAAATTTGGCGGGAATGCGGAAACAGTTTGGGCGCGACGCGTCAATGTCTCTCCTCTTCGACAACAGGCAAGGTGAACTCGTTGGTATCTAGTGTCGATGGGGCACGCATACGTCGCATGGCGACAACAATCTACTTTGGCCAACTCGGCCAAAATTCCTGGCTCAGCCCTTGCGTAAGGAATGAACGATTGCAATCTTATCACCTACCTCCGCCCACGATATCGGCAACAACGATGACACCGCAGAGAACAAAGAAATGGGAACGACTCATCTTCTTCTTTCCACCACGACTGGATTAAGGGTGAAATGGAAATCAGTGTTTAGTTTTCAAGGAAAGACAAGATGGTTGTTCATGCTCCAGCTCGCAGCTGATATAATCAGTACAGCCGTGCCAAGAGCTGTTCGCAGAAAATCTCCGCACTTGTCAAGTTTGCAATAAATCGATGGCCTCTATTAAGTTGATCTTTGACTGTTGTAGATTGTAGAATTCTTTTCTGCCAGCCCAATAGGAGCAGTCAGCCGCGCGTATTGCCAAAAGATGGCAGCAAAGTTTTAGCGGACCAATACACAGGAAAATCCACGTGATTGGTGCTCGATCAAGAATAAATGGGTCCGCCTTTTGCGTTGAATTGGGCCGTAGTGACACCTATTGGTCAACTCTCTGACAGCTCCAATTCTGAACTTGCTTGTAAGTTTGACTTCCTTGACATTGACTTTCCAGATTTCTCTGTGTTCACCTGTTGAAAAGTTATGGTCTTTCTAGCTATTCTGCGGGGAACACAGAGATGTGGTGAACACTAGAAAACCTTACACCTGCATCACTTCCGAATCACGTCACCTGATACGTGATTTCGTCCTTATCATTCAGTGGGGACTTCTGGCAAGGCTCCGCAAACGTATCGTCGAAACGTGTCACATGACGTATCGAGCTATTGCATTTTCTATTAAAGTCATACGTCATACGTGATACGGATAGACGATACGAGCCGTGCTGAAAGTCCCTATTAACCAGTGGGGACTTTTGGCAAGGCTCCGTAAACGTATCGTCGATCCGTGTCACATGACGTATCGAGCTATTGCATTTTCTATTAAAGTCATACGTCATACATGTACGTGATACGAATCGATGATACGGAGCCTTGCCGAAAGTCCCTATTTTGTATGTTTGTACATGTATGCTACATTAAACAACTTTCTGAGGTGAACTATTTTTTGGTCTTTAAAAGTCAACTCGGCCGTGTGACCCCGACAATCATCAATCATTGATCCCAATATATCAAGTTATCTGACAATAGAATCACAAGTCTTGACTCACTGGTGTATTCTACTCAATTTAACGATTAATTGATCCAGCTGAACATGATCAAGTTGTCGTTGATGGTCGACGGTTCCTTTTTTCATTCGTCTGAAACTCAAATCCCTGGTGGCCCTCGGGATAAGATGCAGATCAGTGATAGCCGATAACCCTTTCACTACCACACAAAAATATACATAGTGTGTCAGGCAGACGGTCTTGGTGCCATGTTCTGAGTCGGGAGCAAATCAGAAACAGACATAACACTTTATTGAAACAACGGTTACAAAAAGCATAAATGATGGTATAAAATCAATTCGATTACGTATGAAACCAAAAACCTGATGATTAATTAACTTCACAATTATTAGAGGCATGATTTTTTTAATTAGGGCATGCTCATGGATTTTGGTAGCAATGACATTTCAAATCCCTCGTTGGCGCCAACATGCAGGCTGCGAACCACGGGTCCAATTGCACTTGGTCCACAAATGCACGACTCTATGATTGGAAAAAATGATTCCCGACGACCTCTCCCGTTACTGAATATTATACAATGGATTTTGGAAGTCCTTAATCTGTGGGGTGGCAGCTGCATCCGTGAGCGCTTCATGCGGTATGCCTTGTTCCCTGCAATGTAACGTTATGATTATCTCCCGTGACAACCAAGCACGTAATTGATACATGTAGATTTGTGTGTACGCAGTGCATCGAATAGACGTGGCACTTGGCGGTTTTCTCTGGAGGTAAAAGTTTAATCACTCCACCACATACAAAAATGCACGAACTGCTGTTCCTTTTGAAAGTTAATTACTGCTGCTGGTGAACAGGTAGGTGCAAAAGGAACCTGTGAGGTTGTCGAACAGCTGGTATTAATTACTACTGCTTCTGAGCAGCAACAAGAGGAACCAGGTTGTCGAACAGCTGGTATCCTGCTGCTTCTAAGTCTACTTAGCAAGAGGAACCAGGTTGTCGAACGGCTGGTATTAATAGCAGCTGCTTCTAAGTAGCAGCAAGAGGAACCTGTGAGGTTGTCGAACAGCTGGGTTTTGCTGCTTCTAAGTAGCAGCAAGAGGAACCAGGTTGTCGAACGGCTGGTATTAATATTAACTGCTGCTTCTAAGTAGCAGCAAGAGGAACCTGTGAGGTAGTCCAACAGCTGGTATTTTGCTGCTTCTGAGCAGCAGCAAGGTCACCTGTGATGTTGTCGAACAGCTGCTAAGCAGCAGCAAGAGGAACCTGTGAGGTTCTCAAACAGCTGGTATTCATAACTGCTGCTTCTGAGCAGCAGCAAGACGAACCAGGTTGTCGAAAAGCTGAGTAGCCCAGTGGCGGCAGAATTTATCGCCTCACCTTCGTCTCTTGATGAAGAAGTAGATACCGATAATGGCTACAATGATGACGACCATGGCAATTCCAACGCCAATACCAATATTACGGGCTGTCGCTGAAATTAAAAAGGCACGTCGTATTCTATAAAGGAAAACTGGGAAGGTGAATCACAGGACCTTGTACCTTCATACTCATTGGCATTGACCTCTTATTACACTCCTCTCGCAGTGTTTTGTTTCGCTCCGTACCTACGCTTCACAAACCACTGCTTCGAATGGCCGGTATTCTGCCGATTTACCGCCAGATGGCACCACTACTGTCCAACCAATCAGCGCCCGCCATCAGGCTGCAGCTGACTAAAATCCTAAAACACTTTCTCCAGCGCAGCAGCGGGACCAGTAGTGGTGCCATCTGGCGGTAAATCGGCAGAATACCGGCCATCGAAGCAGTGGTTTGTGAAGCGTAGGTACGGAGCGAAACAAAACACTGCGAGAGGAGTGTACCTCTTATAGGCTAAGGGCCGTATTCACGGACCACACTTTAGCCTAAAGTATAGCTTAAGTTAGACTTTCTCTATGCTTGAAGCATTGCGAAAAGTCAGACTTTAATGAAAGTGCGACCCGTGCATACGGCCCTAAGTGTGAATAGTCATTAGGCCTAGTGTCGAAAGTAAGGGTAAATGTTAGGGTTAGGCCCCTGTGATATATCTCATAGTACATGTACCGGTATACTATATTTAGGGGTGCTGGGGCGAATGGAAAGGGGGCCTAACCGGCCTACTTTCGATACTAAATGGCTGTTGGAACCCCGGGTTGGAACGTCTAACAGCTCAATGTTCATCAGGCTCCTGTCGGGGTGAGTCAACAGGCTAGGTACAAGTGCTTGCACTTGTTTGATGTACCGTGATGATCGTAGGCCTATATTTGAAGTACGGCTGCCTACTTTATCAGGAAAAAATCATGACTTCAAACCTGGAGTAGTGCTTTTGCTTTTTGTAATACTCCGGCTAACCTATTGTAATAAGATACCGGTATTCACTGTTACTCCCCACCCCGTACCCCAAAACCGGCCCACAAAATCACCCACCCACCCCCAAATGTTGCCAGCCATTGATTGTCAATTTGCAAAGCAGCTCATTTGCAATATGTACCTGCGTCTGGGCCCGCCTTACTATGTCCCTGGTTCCCATGGATCGACTCGGGAGTCGTCGATGCTGAAGTTGATTCGCCTCCTGTCGGCAAGATAACGAGACTCGAGGAAGGATTCGGTCCCACCGTCGTGGTGCTCTCTTGTGAGAAGGATTTGCTTGGTCGAATCGTGGGAAAAACCGAGCTGCTCCTCTTTGGTGAGATGACCGATGTGTACTTTTCTGTACCTGGTTGGTATCCTTCGCTAGGATTCGAAATAAGAGATGTCTTTTCAACTAGGACAGGCGTTGAGGTTAACAGTGACATCTCTCTCTTAGAAGTGACTTCAACGTTTGGAGTATGTGGTACAAATACACTTGTCTTCTCTGAAGTGAACGTTTTACTTGCTGGTGTGTTGTGAGGTAATTTACCAGTCATCGAAGATGTGAGATGAGGCTGGTAATCCCTACTGTAATCTGAGGCCGACATAGCGCCATTGAGTGCAGACACAGTTCCAATTGACTTTAATATTTCTGGAGGCGTAGTGATTGCTGACGTAGGTTCGAGCTCCTCCATAATACTGCTTTTTCGTTGAAGACTCTGACTTGGTCTGATGCTTGGGTATTGTGACGGACTAGCCGTCGTCACTGAGAGGTGAGGCTGATACTCCCTGCTGTAATCTGAGGCCGACATAGCGCCATTGACTGCAGACACAGTTTCAATTGACTTTAATATTTCTGGAGGCGTCGTGATTGCTGACGTGGGTTCGAGCTCCTCCATAATACTGCTTTTTCGTTGAAGACTCTGACTTGGTCTGATGCTTGGGTGTTGTGACGGACTAGCCGTCGTCACTGAGAGGTGAGGCTGATACTCCCTGCTGTAATCTGAGGCCGACATAGCGCCATTGACTGCAGACACAGTTCCAATTGACTTTAATATTTCTGGAGGCGTAGTGATTGCTGATGTAGGTTCGAGCTCCTCCATAATACTGCTTTTTCGTTGAAGACTCTGACTTGGTCTGATGCTTGGGTATTGTGACGGACTAGCTGTCGTCACTGAGAGGTGAGGCTGATACTCCCTGCTGTAATCTGAGGCTGACACAGCGTCCTTGGTCGCTGACACAGTTCCAACTGACTTTATTTCTGGAGGCGTAGCGATTGCTGACGTAGGTTCAAGCTCCTCCATAATACTGCTCTTTCGTTGAAGACTCTGACTTGGCCTGATGCTTGGATATTGTGACAGACTAGCCGTCATCAGTGTCAACTTTGTGTTACGGTCCGCCAGAGACGTTGCTTCAACGAATTCCGAATGACCTAGGGTGTAGGGAGGCTTCGTTGACGCAAAGGATGTCCCCTGTTCAGATGTGGTCTGCTCAAAGACGGGACTGGACGTTTTGACAGAATCCAGGTGTGAGGGGGAATACAGGATATGTGTTTGCATTGCTTCTGTTGTTGGATACTTTGTTGCAATCCAACCGCTGCTTGTCGGTGTTACCGTGGCTGTAAAAGAAACAAACCAAAAATGCCTATTTGTTTTGTATGGCATTTCTCACAAGTCAAAAGCATTAGATCAGTCATCTTTTCAGAGGCGCCAAACTATCTCCAACATACTCGACTCCATAATTTTGCTCGGAAGGTTTTTCTGGTTGTTGATAAGAAACTTGTTTAATTTGCCTTCCCCTCAAAGAAAGATCTTCGTTGTCGGTGCCAGTGATTCAAGGGGAAGGCTGCAAATTAACTAAACAGACTTTTCCGATATCGCATGGTCAGTCATTCTTTTCAACACCCTTTCCTGCCCTGAATTCCATCGACCCCTTACCTGCACAAATAGGAACTGGACCAGCCCACTTTCCAACAACATTGCCAATTCCGCTGCTGACACATGTCGAGGTAGCGTTCCCTTGTAAAGTGTACCCTTCGTTACAAACGTACTGGACAGTGCTGCCGAACCTCAGGGAGTTTACATTCGCGCGACCGTTCTCCAGAAATGGTTGTTTGCAGAATATCTCTAGAAAGGAAAGGTAATTGTGTTTTGGAAAGCATTGCAGATGGAAGTAGTGTTTTCCTTCAACGGCACTGTTACTGTGCGTACCAAACGACGATCATTCCTTCGCCGATATTTCGAAAAATCACCTTTACATGTACATATTGGTCGTTTGACCAGCGCACAAGCGAAAGTTCCGTGGATTGCCACTAGGGAATGAGCTCAGCTATAGGTAGCCCCACTCCTTAAAGCAGCCATTCCATTACCATTTGTGTCTATCATTTTGCACTTCTTTACGTATTATGCAAATGTACCTGCACATTTCGGCGTTGGATTTGACCACCTTCCAACCACGTTACCAGTTCCGTTGCCGACACATTTCGACGTGGGATCACCTTGGAGAATATAGCCTTCGTTACAAACGTACTTGACAGTGGTACCAAAGTTCCGGGAATCCGTGGTTGCTTTACCGTTCGGGATTTCAGGTTTTTCGCAGATAATCTCTGGAAGGGAATGGGATAATTGAATATCATTTCAAAATATTCATTTGTAAAAAGTGATGACGTTACTTCCGAGCCTTCCTCATACATAATGAAAATTTGGTTTTCTTTTACCCCAACCATTCATTACTTGATCAAACGTATACATGACTTCGATTTCTTTACGTAATGCACGTGTAGCCCTACCTGAGCATGTCGGTGTTGTTGACCACCTGCCAACCACGTTACCACTTCCGTTGCTAACACATTTCGAAGTAGAATCACCTTGGAGAACGTAGCCTTCGTTACAAACGTATTTGACTATACTACCAAATTTCAGGGAGTCTGTTGTTGCTGTACCGTTCAGGAGATCTGGTGTTTTGCAGGTTGTTTCTGGAAGTAAATGGGATGATTGTGATGTTTCTGGTAGGACGTGGAAAAAATTACGTGCTGTTTTCAACCAGCCATTCCACTACCATGTGAATCTATCACTTTGCACCTCTTTACGTCTGCAAACGCACCTGAACATTTCGGCGTTGGATTCGACCACCTTCCGTCCACATTAGTTCCGTTGCCGACACATTTCGACGTGGCATCACCTTGCAGAACATAGCCTTCGTTACAAACGTACTTGACTGTGCTACCAAAGTTCAGGGAATCTGTGGTTGCATTACCGTTCGGAAGTTCAGGTTTTTCGCAGGTAATCTCTGGAAATGAAAAATGGGATAATTCTTGATATCTCATTTGAAGACATTTAAACTCTGGCGTGTGAAGGGGCATTTTACATGTTTACCAATCATTGCATGATCAAATACACGTGCTGTGGCTTGCATTTCTTTCCGTATGCAGGTGAAGTCGTCCTATACCTGAGCATTTCGGCGTTTGGCTTGACCACCTTCCATCCGCATTACCAGTTCCGTTGCCGACACATTTCGATGTAGGATCACCTTGGAGAACATAGCCTTCGTTACAAACGTATTTGACAGTGCTGCCAAATTTCAGGGAATCCGTGGTTGCTTTACCGTTGGGGAGGTCTGGTTTTTCGCAGATAATCTCTAGAAGTAAAGAATGGCCTGCATACATACATGTAGTTCTTAAAATCTCATTTGAAGAGTGACATAAGCTCTTGTAAAATATGACTGATGACGTTACTTCCGAGCCGTTCCTCGTGACATGTGGACTAGGGGCACTTTTTCCAATCATTAGGTACGTAATTAAATACATGTAGCTTGCATTTCTTTACGTATTAAGTGTAGTAGCCCTACCTGAGCATTTCGGCGTTGGATTTGACCACCTTCCATCCGCATTACCAGTGCCGTTGCCGACACATTTCGACGTGGGATCACCTTGGAGAACATAGCCTTCGTTACAAACGTACTTGACAGTGCTACC
>NMRB01001157.1:152729-170772 GCA_002633025.1 Notospermus geniculatus | reverse complement strand
CTCGGACCCGTTTTCCCAGGAATGCAAGCCCGCCGGACCTGCTTTCCTCGGAATGCAAGTCCGCCAGACCTGCTTTCCTCGGAATGCAAGTCCGCCTGACATGCTTTTCTAGACATACAAGTCCACAGACCAACATTCCTCGAAATCAGAGTCCGACAGACCAACGACAAGAAATCGAAGTCCGAAAGACAATAATGATCGAAGATGACAAGAAAAAAAGTTTTAGACAAAAAACAGTTGCCCGACAGGGAGTCTCGAACCCGCAGTATTTGCCTAATGTGCAGGTCCCCGAACCACTACACCACGAGTGACCGGCTGACCGACGACCGAATATTTTAGCTATTTGAATGCATGTCTTATTAAAGAGCTATAGATTCTATATTGCATTTAATACAACAGGGGAGGGACTTCGGTTACGGCGGACTTTGATTTCTGTCACTGTTGTAAAAGAAATCTAAGTCCCCTAGTAATCAGAGTCCTATACCTTTTATATAGGATTGGTAACCCAGGAACGGAAGTCCGGGTAGGACAATGGTTCCTAAGGAATGGGGGCCCGAAGGGCCTCCATTCCTAAGTAACCAAGGTCCGTGGGACCTTGGTTCCGGGCGGACCTGCATTTCTTTCACACCGGGCTTATTATTTCAGACCCGGGCTTCGAAAAGTCCGGGCCTTTTCAGACAGGTGTAACCAAGGCTAATCTCAGATAATTGTCTGCCCGTGTAGTTGGACAAAAGTCTGATAGTGTAGAGACGGGCCTCATTTTTAACCAACTGCTCCATGACAATGCGCAAAGCATATCACTTTGCATTTTTTTACACAGCCATATACCTGCGCATTTCGGCGTTGGATTTGACCACTTTCCATCTGGGTTATCAGCTCCATTGCTGACACATTTCGAAGTAGCATTTCCCTGGAGGACATAGCCTTCGTGACAAGTGTACTTGACAGTGCTACCAATTTTGAGGGAACCTGTGTTTGCTTTACCATTCGCTATTTTATCTGGTTGTTTGCATGTTATATCTGGAAGTGAATAGAATAATTCTTTTCATGTCAGTTCAAAACAATAGTTAGTGTTGTTTATGAAAAAACTCCAACCGTTTTACACGTAGCAGTGTGACTCTGAAAATTACGTCTTTTTTAACACAGAGGTGTTTGCATTTTTTATTGTAACCAGGTATTGTTCATGAGGATGGCAAACAGTACGCAAATGAACTACAGTTGGCCTACATGTACAGTCTTGTTAAAAAGTAAAAAGACAGCTAATATCTCAGCTAATATCGAAGGTTTCAACCTCAACTTGTGTTATGTTATGCCCTATGATGTTGTTAAAAGGATCGCACACGATATTATATAAGGGTTTGTGACAAAATATCACGAAAATATCATGAAAATATCAATATCAAAAAGCCTCATTTTTCAAAATTCGGAATTTTGTATTTGAAATCCGCGTGATATCATTCACCAGTCGATCCTATGAATTCCTGTGAAGAAACTTTTTAAAAATCGTTTCCCTTTCCAGATATATTAGAATATCATCGGTTTTTATGAATTTGATATTTTGCAAAATTCGATAGTTCCCATATTTTTCCCTCGCCAACAGTCACTCATCATGATAACATAATGGTTCGTGTTGATTATTCCATCATTTCACTTCAATAGACGGAGAATATAACGATTGATATTTCTTGAAAACGACAAGAGATTTTTCGAAACTTTTTTCACAGAATTTCTTAGAAATCCTCAGGGAATAATATCAAGCTAGGCTCATTTTGAAATGAAAATTGGGGATTCTAAAAACTGTGTTTTTTCTTGATATTTTGAAATTCTAATATTTTCATGATAATTTGCCACAAATCCTAAATTTGGTATGTCATCAGTTAGGCAACATATTTTTGTGTATAAAAATGGCAATCTTGCCCATAAATGACCATTGGCATCTCAGCAGAATAGAAAACATCACTGTCTTTTTATTTTTTAACAAGACTATACAATGTACATGCCTTTGTGTTGGACCATCATCCCACAGCAGGAGTTTTTACCTCGCTCCTCTTCATCCGCTCACAGAAACTTTGTGTGGAGTGTATGAAGAGGAACGAGACCAAAGCCATGCTGTGGGAGGACATACTCAATTTGAACGTTAGACCATACATCCAACAACAAATGCTCGTTCAGAAAATCTGAGCCGAGTGCCAAATAAAGCATTTGTCCAACACATATTAGCACTTTTTACATCGAGTCGGTTCGAGGCCAGTTCACTTGCTTTTTGCAACGTGAAAAACCCATGCGACCTGTACTGTCCTTCCCTTTTCGTGGCACAAAAAGTAAGTGAACTGGCCTCGAACCGATTCGGATCCGAGTAAAATCCGAGTTTTGGTAGGTGGTGCCCCTACTACCGATAACAAGTTCAGGCAGGGTCCTCCTTGTTGAGTATCGGGTTTAGGGGAAGCAAGTTTGTGGTGAATTCTTTTCTTGAGATAAATGTAGCCTAATATCTCCGTCAGCAAGGGAATTATAGGTACATGTACGTCGTGCCAGATATTCTAATACCGAGACAATTATCATGATCGGGAGTAGATCCCTGATTGACGTACCGACGCATTTGACATTCAGGTTCTTGATATTTGAAGTGTCCTGGTTGAATGCCTTACACACTTGGAACTTTTTGGAGCACTTAAGTTGTTTCTTACACTTGTAACTTTTCATGTATTCAAACTGAAAATATCGATAAAACATTTTTTTTACAAATACATGTAGGACAAGAGCCTAATAAGCAGTCTTTAAGTGACAAACGTGGACATCTTCTATCGAACTTCACTGGAGAGGCAGTTGACCGAAATCTGAATATAATTTTTATCGTCGGTTTCATCATTGATTGTCAGTGCAATGTCTGCTGGAATTGAATGAAGAGCTGAGCGCTAAATATGCACCCTCCCATCGCAGAGCGTTGGTCTCGCTCCTCTTCATACGCTCGCTTTGTGTGCGAAAACACGCCCATCGGTTTTTCGTACGTCGCAGCTCGTATTATGGTATAAACTTACTACTTTTTTTTTCCGATTTCCATCGAAGTGCGCTGCTACTTCTTTATAGCTGCATCCTTGTGATTCACTGCACTCTTCGTCCACACCAGTACTGCGTCCCCATTCCCATCCTGATGACCCTCGCCGATACCTGGTTCTGCGTGGAGAGTCTAAAAACGCTTTCGCCTGCGCATCATCGATGATAAACTCGTCATCTCTCGTAATATACGAAGCTGCATAAAGAAGGAGTCGACTCTTACATCCATTTTTAGCTCACCTGGGGTGAGCTCTTGTCGTGGGTCTGCGTCCGTCGTCCGTCGTCGTCGTCGTTGTCCGTTAGCAGGGCACGTTTCGTAACTGCTGGAGCTGTTGACCTGAAACTTGGTACATATATACCCCTAGGTCAGATGACCTATGACACCAAGTTTCGGTCCGATTCGACTCTTTGCTTGGCCACCAGGTGGTGGAAACCAAAAACACAAAAAGTGCAATAACTCCTGAACTAAAGACTAGATCACCTCCAAATTTTTATCATAGGTGTATCTAATGAGGGTACATTACATATGTAACGGGTTTTTGATTTGACCTACTTTTCAAGGTCACAGAGGTCAAAGTTCAAAATTTTGCCTTTGGTGGCACATTTCGTAACCGCGGGTGCTATTGACCTGAAACTTGGTACATATATACCCCTAGGTCAGATGACCTATGACCCCAAGTTTCGGTCCGATTTGACGCTTAGCTTGGCCACCAGGTGGCGGAAACCAAAAACAAAAAAAGTGCAATAACTCATGAACTAATGACTGGATCCTCTCCAAATTTTTATCATTGGTGCTTCTAACGAGGATGCATGACATAAGTAAGGGGTTTTTGATTTGACCGACTTTTCAAGGTCACAGAGGTCAAAGTTCAAAATTAAGTCATTTGGTGGCGTGGTTCGTAACTGCTTGGGCTATTGACTTGAAACTTGGTACGTATACACCCCTATGTCAGATGACCTATGACACCACTTTTCGGTCTGATTCGATTCTTCGCTTGGTCACCAGGTGGCCGAAACCAAAGCTCAAAGTCCAGTATCTCCTGAACTGTAACTGGATTGTCTCCAAATTTTTATGCTTTGTTTTATGCTTTGTCGTTTGGAAAGAAAGAGGCATGGATGTGACATCCATGTCTCTTTCTTTCCAAACGACAAAGCATCAACTCGAATTAGGTCACAGGTTCTTGTGGTTTTAATGGGGGGACCATACGTCCTTACACACTTTACTGACAGTGTATTGTATTTCTACACATTAGGACCTATGGCCCCCCTTCCACCACACCCCCTAAAACCAAGAACCTGTGATTAGGTTTCGACACATGTATCGTCGGCATACGACATCTATTCAGTCCTTTGGCCAACTCCTGCTTCAGCCCCTGCGTGTGGTGAGTGAACGATATTGAAATTCATCACCTACCTCCTCCAACTAAATCAGCAACAACGAGAACACCGCAGAGAATAAAGAAATGGGAACGACTCATCTTCTTTCCACCACGACTGGATTCAGGATAAAATCTTCAGCTCAATTTTCAAGACAACCCAATAAAGCTGTGATATAATTTGATAGACAAATCACTTGAAATAGAGAGTTCAGATTTGACACCTCAGCCCATCAGGCGATCAGAAGCAGGTCAGTTATCGACTGATTCGAAAATGTTGAGATGATTGGTAAAGGCCAGAGTTTATTCACAAAACAAACTTAACAATTCTGACGTTAATTTGAAGTATCTGATAATCTAATTACAAGTACTACGTGCCTGCCCGGCCTATTAGGGAGTTTTCGCAAAGCCCCCGAAACGCCAACGGGAACGTCTATCCTTTTGTTCGGTGGTCTCTTCGTAGCATCGAACAATGGGTTTGGCGTTCGCGTTGGCGTTTCGGGGGCTTTGCGAAAACTCCCTAATATTGGAACTGAGACACGCGCACGATTTGTTGCTGCCAAAGCAGATGATTCATGTTAGATATCGTTTGAATCATTATTTGCATAAGATACATGCCCAGTACCATGATAACATGGAATGTCTTTCGCCTACGAGCTGCCGTACCACGCAATTTCGTTTTAACCTCCTTCTTGTTTTGTCAAGTCGCCACTCGTGAGCTAACAGCCTTCCCAAAATCCTTCTCCTGCATGGTCACAGAGCCCGAAAAAACAAAAGGCAACGCACCGTTAAAGAAACCTATTGAAGGTCAAATGCGGTCTACGTTGGGGACGAGGTTTCGATCGAGCGTCATCCCTTGCAGGTTGTGACTCGCAGGTTTTTGGTTCACAAGGCGACCCTTATTTTCAACTCTTTGTTTTCACCTGCAGTGTCCTATGTGTGTGTGTGTGGGGGGGGGGGGTCTGGCATATTATCTGGCGGAGTCTGGCAATATTTGGAGAATCTCAGCTGTTTTTAAGGTTTGAAATTTCGTGCGTGGTCAAATTCTATCATGATGGTTGTAGGTCTATTTGTGCGAGAATTGGCAAACAGACTCGCTGTGTAATTTTTTTAAAGCTTTTGGGGGAGGTTGTTGTGTATACGCCATTATGTATGCAATGCCAATGTATTTTATGCCAATACACGCCTGCTGAATCATGGGGGAATGAGGGAGAGAGAGTGCAACCCATGAAGTCACCTTCCCTGTGAACCCTGTCGCCGCCAGGCTTGTCGACATTTTGTACGCCTATGATGTAATATTGTGTGTTTATCTGTCTGCCATGCACATGTTCATGTGTACTACATGTGCTGAACATGCACAAGCACTCGGGTAACTTCAATCATACTTAGAAAAACATTTCAAGAATGCATTTCATTTTCGATTGATTCCATCCAAAATGTGGAAACCACCTTCAAATTTGACTACATGTACGTCCCTGGACATGTTATTTCGTGCGTTTGGATTGATTGCTACCAAAAATAGTCAAAAGTTATTGTTGCTTATATTGCCGCCCTACTTTGTGTCATGAGTCCTCTTTAAGATACCGGTATTCATAAGGTAGTGGCTTATCTCTTGGAAAATATTCAAATACATGTGTAATATGGGCTTCCAGGATAAGGATCTTTAATCTTCATCAACATCTAGGTTACGAGCTGTGACCCACCTGACAAATGTCGACATGTCTGTCTGTTATGGCGCGACGAGTGATATTTTTTGTTTTTATTTGGTTTATTTGACGTCACGTTTTACCTGTTGTTGCATGAACGGAAGGGTTGAGATCAAGATTGTACCACGTACGTCAGGAGTAGGCCGACACTGAAAGGTCATCCTTGATAACCTAGGTGTAGGTGAAGGTTTTAGGTTTCCACCATCAGCAGGTCCTGACTTAGCTCTGTATTAAGTCAAAAACTGTTAGCAAATACAACATACCAATGTGGCAGGTTGTCTGTGCGATATCGATATGCCCGCGATCGATCGAAGTGACGTCTTTCAGCCTTCACGTAAACTAGCTTCTTACATAATACAAGCATTTCATTTTAGGCGCGTTCCACACGCAAAATAAGGTTTTTCACGGGCAAAGGCAGGTTTGCGCTGATCTCTACATTCAGTTACCATGATTGTTCTGAAAAAAGATATCAGTGAACTTCTCTCTAAGGGTGCGATTCCATAGGCTGTTCCCTTGTGGAATTTCCCTTGTTCCGTGGACTTGAGCCGTTAGGATAATGGGACCTGGCCTTGTGCCCTATGGGAACGGCCAGTGAGCAAATCAAGTGTTCATTCTCTTTGTGACGTGTCACAAGGTCACAAGCGAACACGTTACAGGGAAAAAGTGCACAAGGGAACAGCCTATGGATACGCAGCCTTAGCATTCCATCTGGGATTAATCCGGTCGTCCTCCGTGGTTTGGCGTATACTTAATTATCATGCTTACAAGTTTTCATCGTTGCGAAACGCATGTTGCAACCGTTTTGTCTGACCCCAATCGGAAACCTAACCCACCATTTTTCTGACCCCAAATAAACCGGATTTCTGACCAACACAAAACGATTTTCTGACCCAAATCAACCCAAGTCTGACCCTCGCACTAATCATTTCTCTGACAAACCCCAATCCCCATTTCGAATGTTTGAGTATTATTATAAGTATACCACGTTGCCATGTGGCTGCGTATCAGACAAATGCTTGGGTACATAAATATGGTGAGAAAAATGGTTTATGTGGGAGTCATGCAAACGTTTGGTTGATTTGGGTCAGAAAAATGGTTTGATCAGATTTCCGGTTGGGATAAGACAAATGATTGTAACAACGTCGGCAGCTCCGATAGAATTCCCGAAACTCGTTAATCTCCAACGTTTTCTTCTGCAGGATATCAGAGGATGGATCATGTCAATTTTAGGTGCGCTCCAACTACATGTCCCAATATGGCCGCCTGGTGGCCATCTTGGATCTTGCATTCCTCTCCATAACTTGAGAACCGTTTGGGTCAATCGGCTTCATATTTTAGAGGTATCATGTGGGTCAGAAGGTGCACCATTCAAGAGGAAATGAAGTGGGAGCCAATAAACACACTTTGGATGCGAAGTGTTAGAATTGAAATAGTGCAGTTTATTGAAGGTTACAAAGGCAAAGTATATAGGCAAAATATATAGGACACTAGACTCTACACGTATGATTGATATCCCTGCTGGACAACATAAAGGCCTGTGTCAAAGGTGTTGCACGCGTGTGCAAAAATATTTTGATAAAAGTGCCCCAAAATCACATTTCTACACAGAATAGTTGAAATTATGAGTTATGAAAGGCCTCGATGAGTAGAACACAGTGTTATAAACATTTTGAATGAAATCATGCAAAAAAAGTAGCAAAAACATGCCTTAACAAAGTTCCTTCTGTCAAATGCGGCTTTCAGCGGAATTTTTCGACGCCCATTACCATTAGATAGCCAGGAAAATTTGCTATTATATATATGTTAGGACTAACTTTCTCTACCCCATTGGTTTGGAGGTATCCATAAGAAAAACTGCTGTCCATTTATTTTTGGCCATGAGTGTACCTGATTCGATCTGGGCCCGCCTTTCTTCGTCCCAGGTTCCCATGGATCGACTCGGGAGGAGTCGTTGCTGAAGTCGATTCTCCTCCTGTCGGCAAGATGAGGAGACTCGAAGAAGGATTCGGTCCCGCCGTCGTGCTCTTTTGTGAGGAGGATTTACTTGGTCGAATCTCGGGAAAAACCGATCTGCTCTTCTCTGGTGAGGTGACCGATGTATACTTTTCGGTACCTGGTTGATATCCTTCGCTGGGATTCGAAATAAGAGACGTCTTTTCAACTAGGACCGGCGGGGAAGCTATCAGTGACATCTCTCTCTTAGAAGTGACTTCAACGTTTGGAGTATGTGGTACCAATTCACTTGTCTTCTCTGAAGTGAACGTTTTACTTGCGGGTGTATTGCGAGGTAATGTATCAGCCATCGAAGATGTGAGATGAGGCTGATACTCCCTGCTGCGATCTGAGGCCGACACTGCGTCATTAGTCGCTGACACAGTTGCAACTGACTTTATCTCTGGAGGCGTAGCTATTGCTGACGTAGGTGCTACCTTGGCTGTAAAAGAAATAAAGCATCAACTGCCTATTTGTTTTGTGTGGAATTTCTCACGAATCATTATTTCAACACGTAGGGCAGGGCCGTATTTAGTGGGCGAGGGGTAGGGGGCAGTTGGACCCCCCCCCCGCCCCAGAGCCAACCAAAAACGTGATTTTCATGCGGATTTTGGGCAAAAAAGGTCTTCTGCCCCCCCCCCTCGGACCAAAAAGCTAAATACGGCCCTATAGGGTATCGAATGCATCAGATCAGGCATCATTCAGAGGCGACAAATCATCTCCAACCTAACCGACTATTTACTTGTGTTCGGAAAGTCTTTCTGATTGTTGATAGGTCCCCCATGAATCAAAGAAACTGGTTTTGTCTTCTCCACATCGTTGCCGGCAGTTCTTCAAGGAAAAGCTATAAATCAACTCACAGACTTTTATATAAATCAACTCACAGACTTTTCCGATATCGCAGTCATTCTTTTCAACACCCTTTCCTGCCCTGAATTCCATCCATCCCTTACCTGCACAAATAGGAACTAGATCAGCCCACTTTCCAACAACATTGCCAATTCCGCTGCTGACACATGTCGATGTAGCGTTCCCTTGTAAAGTGTACCCTTCGTTACAAACGTACTGGACAGTGCTGCCGAACCTCAGGGAGTGTACCTTGGCGCAACCGTTCTCCAGAAATGGTTGTATGCAGAATATCTCTAGAAAGGAAAGGTAATTGTGTTTTGGAAAGCATTGCAGATGGAAGTAGTGTTTTCCTTCAACGGTACTGTTCTGTGCGTACTAAACGACGATCATTCCTTCGCCGATATTTCGAAAAATGTGTTCAATTTCTCACCTTTACATATTGGTATTGGATTCGACCACTTTCCAACCACATTACAAGTTCCGTCACTGACACATATCAAAGTAGCATGTCCTTGTAGAGCATATCCTTCGTTACAAACGAACTTCAAGGTGCTGCCGATCGTCAAAGAATCAGCGAAAGCAGTACCGTTTGGAAAAACCGGTCGTTGGCAGGTTATGACTAGAAATAAAAGGGTATGCTGCAAAAAATATCGTTGGTACGAAAGTGAAGAACGTGTGCCGCAATGCTTTTGCCTCTGTCTTACTGAACAGAATTCAGGCAATATAGCCAGTTTGCTGTTGAACTTTATAAATCAATGTGCATTATACAAGTACACGTCTCTGAGATTATTATGAGATAAGAAAAAAGGCTCTGTCTTTTCCCTTATATTGTACCTTTACATATAGGAATTGGGTCTGCCCACTTTCCAACCACATTCCCAGTTCCATCACTGACACATGTTGAAGAAGTGTTTCCTACTAGAATGTATCCATCGTCACAAAGATAGGCGACAGTGCTGCCAAACGTCAGGGAATCTGTCCATGCCGTACCGTTCGCAAGAACTGGCTGCTTGCAGGATATCTCTAGAAGTGAACGGATGATCTATTCAGAAACTAGCAGCACACTGGGCAATATCGCAAGCGTTCTACTCGCCACCGATCCTCTCGCCAGCCACCGCAGATAGACGATATAGTCTGGTATTATTTGACGATGGGCGAACATCGCTGGCCCGAGGATTCCAAGCATCGTTGTCCAGAGCGCAAACTGGCGTCAACAACCGATTTTGTTCGCTTGCGATACCGCCGAGTGTGCCGCACTGCTTTAGGGTTCCTTTGCTACAAATGGCGATCCAGATCAACGAAGGGGTTTGCTTACGCTTCAACAAAAAGACCAAGTCACTGTCTTTGATACAGTCACGTCTCTACCTGGCACGTCTTCCCTCAACAATTTCTGACTGAATGATCGATCGATAATAATTCAACTTCCTTTCGTCCTTTCCCCTATACTACTGCATAGGCCTACCACGGGGAGAGACCAGCCGACAGACTCGCTCAATACACATCACTTAGGCCTACCTCTGCATACGGGCATCGGATGTGTCCACTTTCCAACCAAATATCCAGCTCCGTTACTGACACATTTTGAAGTTGCTTCACCATGGAGAACATAGCCTTCGTTACAAACGTATTTGACTGTGCCACCAAATTTCAGGGAATCTGTGTTTGCTTTACCGTGCGGAAGAGCTGGTTGTTTGCAGGATAACGCTGGAACTGAATGGGATTTTTCATACATGTGAATTCAAAAACTGATTTCTTAGGCCAATTATGAAATGCAAATTTCACACGAACAAATTGAGAGCCATAACTTGCAGCATGCGGAAATCGCCATCTTTTTTGCCAACATTTCCAGGACAGGGTGAAGGTATCGCATTGCATATTGACATTTAGCCTACCTGTCGGCGAGCATTCCGGTGTTGGATTGGACCACTTTCCCACCACATTACCAGTTCCGTTGCCGACACATTTCGAAGTAGGATCACCTTGGAGAACATAGCCTTCGTTACAAACGTACTTGACAGTGCTACCAAAGTCCAGGGAATCTGTGGTTGCTTTACCGTTCGGGAGCTCTGGTTTTGTGCAGGTTATCTCTGAAGGAGAAGGGGATAATTCTTAGATGTCATTTCAAAACATAGGTTCCTGAATAATGACGTTACATGTACTTCCAAGCAGCTCCTCTTGGCCTTTGAACCCATTGCATCATCAAATGTATAGGCCTTATTGTGATTTCGCATTTCTTTACCTATGCACCAATAGTCCTACCTATGCATGTTGGCATTGGATTTGTCCACTTTCCCACCACATTACCGGTTCCGTTGCCGACACATTTCGACGTAGGATCACCTTGGAGAACATAGCCTTCGTTACAAACGTACTTGACAGTGCTACCAAAGTTCAGGGAATCCGTGGTTGTTTTACCGTTCAGGAGCTCATGTTTTTTGCAGCTTATCTCTGAAAGAGAATGGGATAGTTCTTAGATGTTACATGTATTTCAAAACATAGGTTCGTGAAAAATGATTACGACGTTACGCCCGAGCCTTTCCTCCAAGCATACGAAAGTTAGGGTTTTTAAAACCAACCATAGTTTACGTGATCAAATCGCATTTCTTTACGTATATCTGCATGTGCACCCCCTACCTGAGCATTTCGGTGTTGGATTTGACCACTTTCCAACCACATTACCAGTTCCGTTGCTTACACATTTTGACCAAGGATCACCTTGGAGAACATAGCCTTCATTACAAACGTACTTGACAGTGCCACCAAAGTTCAGGGAATTCGTGGTTGCTTTGCCGTTCGGAAGCTCAGGTTTTTCGCAGGTAATCTCTGGAAGTGAAAAATGGGATAATTTTTAAAATCTCTTTTGAAGACATAAGCTCTCGTAAAATATGATGACGTTACTTCCGAGCCGTTCCTCGTGGCACGTGAAGGGACATTTTTACCAATCATTACATGATCAAATACATGTAGCTTGCATTTCTTGTCTAGATGAAGCAGCCCTACCTGAGCATTTGGGCGTTGGATTTGACCACCTTCCATCCGCATTACCAGTTCCGTTGCCGACACATTTCGATGTAGAATCACCTTGGAGAACGTAGCCTTCGTTACAAACGTACTTGACAGTGCTACCAAAGTTCAGGGAATCCGTGGTTGCTTTACCGTTCGGGAGGTCAGGTTTTTCGCAGATAATCTCTGAAAGGAAGTGGGATAATTCTTGACTGTCATTTCAAAGCATAGGTTCGTAAAAAGTGTTGACGTTACTTCCAAGCCTTCCTCATACCATAGGAAAATTATGTTTTCTTTTTCATCAACCATTCTACATGATCATACATGATCAAATACCTGTTGATTGCGTTTCTTAATGTAATGTAGGTGTAGTTGCCCTACCTGAGCATGTGGGCGTTGGATTTGACCACCTTCCATCCACATTACCAGTTTCGTTGCCGACACATTTCGAAGTAGGATCACCTTGGAGAATATAGCCTTCGTTACAAACGTACTTGACAGTGCTACCAAAGTTCAGGGAACGTGTGGTTGCTTCACCATTCGGAAGCTCAGGTCTTTTGCAGGTTATCTCTGGAAGTGAATCGGATGGTTCTTAAACGTCATTTTAAAACAAAGGTTAGTGAATAATATGACGGTTACTTCCGAGCGGCTCCTCTTGGTATGTGAAACATTGCATCATCAGATGGGCCTTATGTAACTTCGCATTTCTTTACGTATGCACTCCAAAGTAGTCGTACCTGTGCATGTCGGCGTTGAATTTGTCCACTTTCCAACCACATTACCAGCAGTTCCATTGCTCACACACTTCGAAGTAGGATCACCTTGGAGAACATAGCCTTCATTACAAACGTACTTGACAGTGCCACCAAAGTTCAGGGAATCCGTGGTTGCTTTGCCGTTCGGAAGCTCAGGTTTTTCGCAGGTAATCTCTGGAAGTGAAAAATGGGATAATTTTTAAAATCTCTTCTGGAGACAGAAGCTCTCGTAAAATATGATGACGTTACTTCCGAGCCGTTCCTCGTGGCACGTGAAGGGACATTTTTACCAATCATTACATGATCAAATACATGTAGCTTGCATTTCTTGTACATGTAGATGAAGTGGCCCTACCTGAGCATTTGGGCGTTGGATTTGACCACCTTCCATCCGCATTACCAGTTCCGTTGCCGACACATTTCGATGTAGAATCACCTTGGAGAACGTAGCCTTCGTTACAAACGTACTTGACAGTGCTACCAAAGTTCAGGGAGTCTGGGGTTGCTTTACCATTTGGGAGCTCTGGTTTTTTGCAGGTTATCGCTGAAAGAGAATGGGACAATTGTCTAAAAACATAGGTTCGTGAAAAAAGATGACGTTACGTCCGAGCCTGTTTTTAAAACCAACCATAGTTTACGTGATCAAATGTGATTTCGCACTTCTTTTCGTATACATGTGCACCCCTACCTGAGCATTTCGGTGTTGGATTTGACCACCTTCCACCCACGTTACCAGTTCCGTTGCTAACACATTTCGAAGTTGGGTCACCTTGGAGAACATAGCCTTCGTTACAAACGTACTTGACAGTGCTACCAAAGTTCAGGGAGTCTGTGGTTGCTTTACCATTTGAGAGCTCTGGTTTTTTGCAGGTTATCGCTGAAAGAGAATGGGATAGTTCTTAGATGTTATTTCAAAACACATGTTCGTGAAAAATGATGACGTTACTTCCGAGCCTTTCTCCAAGCATACGAATGTTAGGGTTTCTTTTAAACCAACTAGGTATTACATGATCAGATGTGACTTCGTATTTCTTTACGTACATGTGCACCCCTACCTGAGCATTTCGGCGTTGGATTCGACCACCTTCCAACCGCATTACCAGTTCCGTTGCTGACACATTTCGACGTAGGATCACCTTCGAGAACATAGCCTTCGTTACAAACGTACTTGACATTGCTACCAATGTTCAGGGAAGGTGTGGTTGCTTCGCCGTTCGGAAGCTCCGGTGTTTTGCAGGTAACCTCTGGAAGTGAAAAATGGGATAATCTCATTTGAAGACATCTCTCATAAAATTTCCCAGCCGTTCTTCGTGGCATGTGAAGGGGCATTTTTACCAATCATTGGCATAAAATTGATCAAGTTATCGAGTTATTTTGAGGAATTTTCGAGGTTATTTTTGAGGACACCTTCTGATTGGTCACATTGAATCACATGATCTCAGCGGGACACTATGCTTCAGTAAGAAATGGCTGCCATCTTCTTCATCACTTGAGAAGTTCGACGCGCTGTGATACCATTACTAACCCTTCATCAGTCAAGGCGCCATACTTCAAATCATTCTTTTATGTGTAGCAACAGTTTCCATGCCAAATTGATAACTAAGATCATTCAAATATAGATTCAAACAGTCTTGTCGAATAGTTCTGATCGGTGTGTACACTCGCGAGCACTGCGATGTAGGCCTACATCGATCGTATGTGTACATGCAGAGTTATGAACCAGGTCACCATCACAGCGTGCGGCGGCGTGTGCAAGCCTGCTTCGGCTCTGGCCATCGATCGATGGTGGCGCTGACTGATATTCACACGAATTGCCCTTGACCTGGCACCATCGAACGCTGTTGCCGTTTAGGCTTGTAGTGTAAGTTTTGGTGCTTACAAATATAAAGTTCCATTCATGTTGTAATTATTTTTCTGTGCCGTCAGTTGTTTATTAACTGATTATTAGCTGATGTTTATCGAACATCTACATCAACGTCAGAAACTCGCAACAAGTACAACGTTGCAGAAGGATCATGGATGCCTACCTTGACACTGTGGGACTTCGTGGGACCAATGACCTTTCTTGCTATATATCAAACAGGAACTTTCCGCCCTTCCTACCATGGCAAAACCATTGTTGCAGGAAAACGTGGCTTTTTTTCCTGTTGCATCTAACATGACATTGCCGTTGACAAGAACAGGTTTTTCGCACTTTATATCTGAAACAGGTCATTTTTGAAATGTACACGTATTGAGCGACAGAAATATATCAAACGTGCTGCGCATGTCAACACAAACACAGCATAAAAAGTTCTCTCACTGTTTCTTGGTCTGTCTTTCTTTAAAATGTTGAATTGTGAGTCGAGGAACAAATAAGGTATTTTGGCCCAATTTATAATAACATTGGGTCATATATGGTGGCTAGCAAGAAGTATATTATTGATAGGCCCAAACTTTTTCAATAAACATGACACACTGATAGAATATTAAATCAGGATTGGCCCTTGTCTAATGTCCCACTGCAAATAAAGGGCAGTCGATCTCGACATCAAATTTTGCACTCGTAGATCCGGTCTTACCGCATCTAAAATAAGACGGGATATTTCACGGCTTGCGCTTCCACTACTGGATTTGAGGTTAGTAAGTTTGGCTACAGATGGCGATACATGTACGTGGAGTGAAAGGCGCGTATTGTTCTGGTACTTTCGAGCATGCGCAATGTCGCAAGCGATCTTAAGCCACCTATAGCCGATCATAATACTACAAATACATAGATCCGGACTTATTGCCATTCCACTAGAGAAACACCATCCGAGCTTAATAGATACGCACTTAATAGAACCGGACTTATTAAACACGAAACTTCTGTAATGGAAGCAGAATAAGAACGGACAAATACCGGCTTTTTTTTGTAGTGGAAGTGCAGCTATTCTGGAATGGTCTTCCCCGCTTTGCAAAAGTAGTTTGTCGTGGTGGGCAGTGCCCCCAATAATAAAAGGTCAGGCAAGCTCCTTTCTTGTCTTAGGCTATAAGCTGCACTTCTACTACAAAAAAGCCGGTATTTGTCCGTTCTTATTCTGCTTCCATTACAGAATTTCCGTGTTTAATAAGTCCGGTTCAGTGGGAACTAAGCATAAGAGAGTACATGTCTCGCTAGTAATTCTACATCAAGAGAATCATTTTCATTGAGATGACCCTCCTGACTCACGTACCGACGCATGCGACGTTCAGTTTCTTGATATTCGAAATGTCATTGTTGGTCGCCTTACATTCTTTGAGCATGGAACAGTCAAGCTTCTTACATTTATAACTTTTCATGTAGTCGAACTGAAAATTAAAAAAAAAACATGTTTACAAGTACAGGAGAAATATTGTACAATATGTACAATCTTCGACTGACTTCGACGACAATAGATCGAGAACAATAGATTTAAGGTGGACCTTAATATTAAGGAACGTTCTAAAATACGGCCCGTAGACGACTAGTTTTGCCAGAGTGTTGACTTTACCTCGAACTTCCCCGGACAGGCAGTTGACCGAAATCTGAATAAAATTTTTATCGTCGGTTTCATCAGTGCAATGTCTGTTGAAAGAATACTGAATTAAGAGCTGAGCGTTAAATATGTGGCATTATTAGCTCTTTAATGGTGGCTCTTTAAAGGTCCGCCCGAGAATCAACTAGACATCGGTGACAAGAGCCGATGTCTCCACTGTCATGAATGTGCCAAAGTGTCGAAGTCGATATATTGTCAGTGCCTGTCACATCGGAAGATGTAAAACGCGGCCATCGGTTTTTCGTACGTTCTATTTCGTATTATAGTACATCAACTTACTACTTTTTGCCGATTTTCATCGAAGTGCGCTGCTACTTCTTTATAGTCGCACCCTAGTACTTCACCGCACTCTTCGTCCACGCCAGAGCTCGCTCTAAACTGTTCCATTGTGCCCCATTTTGTCCGTCGTCGATACCTGGTTCTGTGTGGAGAGTCTAAAAACGCTTTCGCCTGCGTATCATCGATGATAAACTCGTCATCTCTCGTAATATAGGAAGCTGCATAAAGAAGGAGCCGACTCTTACATCCGTTTTATTACAGGTGTCCCCCATGTAAAAAGTGTCCGCTCCTTGTTGAATGACGGATTAAGTCCATGGATATAGTAACCAATCGCCAGATATTAGAATGTAACAATAGGATCCTTTTTTTCTAGGACAGTTTTTGCTGGGGACATTGTTTCCTGTCACACCTGTGCTCTCAAACAAGCGAGTATATTTCGCGACGGAAGAGTAGAACTTAGAAACTAGACTTTACGTCGGCCATCTAGATTGTCAAGACTGCCTTCGGCAACGATTTTCAAAGCGGTTCATCAAATTCTTGGTATTATTTTTTTGCGTCCACAAAATGTGTGGACAAATGACAAGTTCACGCTTTGTTGTTTGGAATTTCTTTCCAAACGACAAAGCGTGAACTCTAATTATGCCACATGTTCTTGGTGGTTTTAGTGGGGGGGGGGCAATGTATTGTTTTTCTATACATTGCCAGTAAAGTGTGTAAGGACCTATGCCCCCCCCCCGCAACTAAAACCGTAAGAACCTGTGATTTGGTTTCGACACGTGATTAGGTTTCGACATGTCCTTCGGCCAACTTGGCCCAAACTCCTGGCTGATCGAGCCCCTGCGTGATGAGTGAACAATATTGAAATATCATCACCTACCTCCTCCAACGAAATCAGCAACAACGAGGACACCGCAGAGAATAAAGAAATGGGAACGACTCATCTTCTTTCCACCAGGACTGGATTCTAGTAATAAAATTTTCAGCTCAATTTTCAAGACAACCCAAGCTTTGCATGTTCAAACTCACAATCACTTAATTGGTATTTTGATAGATAATTCACTTAAAAAGTTGATGTAGTTCAGGTTTGACATCTCAGCCCATCAGGCGATGAGAAGCAGGTCAGTTATCAACAGATTCGAAGTTGATTAATAAAGGCCAGTTTATTTACAAAAGAACTCGACAATTCTGAACGTTAATTTGACGACTCGATAATATTAAAGCCATACAATCACGAGAGCTACCGTAGCCGTCGATTCACATTTTGGTTCGAACACTCGTTGAGAAAGTCACGTAAAAGTGGCATGCTTCCATGTGAAATAATCTGATTGATGATCCACTCTGACCACAACAATTGTTTTTCGTCATCTAACTTTTGCTAAGAAACTTTCTCACATTTTTGTTCGAACCAAAATGTGAATCGACGGCTACGGTAGCTCTCGTGATTGTATGGCTTTAAAATAGTTCGTAATCTGCCCTGACTGGAACTTTAGAGA
>NMRB01001157.1:138801-151006 GCA_002633025.1 Notospermus geniculatus | reverse complement strand
GGGTACCTTTAAAAATACCAAGTTTCGGCCCGATTGGACATCCAATATGGCCGCCAGGTGGCGTAACCTGAAAATCAAGTAACTGCTATTACTCAGGAACGACTTGACGTGGAGTGCTCAAATTTGATATTTACGTCCCTCTAGATGACCTTTACATGCATGTCGAATTTCGGACTGATTTGACTTCCAAGATGGCCACCAGGTGGCGTAACCCAAAAATCATCAAAGTGCTGTAACTCAGCAACGACTTGACCCAAAGTGCTCCAATTTGCTATGTGGCCCCCTGCAGATGACCTTTATGTGCATGTGAAGTTTCGGCCTGATCAAACATCCAATATGGCCACCAGGTGGCGTAACCCGAAAATCATCAAAGTGCTGTAACTCAGGGACGACTTGACCCAAAGCGCTCCAATGTGCTATGTGGCCCTCTGCAGATGACCTTTATGTGCATGTGAAGTTCTGGCCCAATCGGACATCCAATATGGCCGCCAGGTGGCGTAAACCGAAGGAAAATCGTCAAAGTGCTGTAACTCAGGAACGACGTGACCCAAAGTGCACCTACTTGGGAATGACTTTACCCAGATTGCTCATCCCTCTGTCATTAGACTGTTATGTCCAACCCGGTGAG
Source organism: Notospermus geniculatus (assembly GCA_002633025.1). Lineage (NCBI taxonomy): Eukaryota > Metazoa > Nemertea > Pilidiophora > Heteronemertea > Lineidae > Notospermus > Notospermus geniculatus. Next base: position 150,378 of record NMRB01001157.1, on the reverse strand, counting down.
CACATGGTCCATGGACCATTTCATTTTTATTTGCCGTCACGTTTTAATCGCATGAACGGAAGGGTTGAGATCAAAATTGTACCAGGTACGTCAGGAGGAGTGTACCAGGACGTACCGGTACGTCAGGAGTGAGTCCCGAGTTAAATTGGATTGGATCGGGGTTAAGTCACGTCTTGCAGTCGCGGCTGATTTGGCCAAATAATGCAAAAGGATTTTTAAAATTCGGGAAAACGTCGTTTGAACAGTTGGGGTAAGGAAAACGAACAGGCCTGACTTTTGGTCCATTTGGTGTCAGACAAATGGGTGGGTAAGAAATATGGTCGATGGTAGGTCAGAAAAATGTTTAGTGCAGGGGTAAGACTTTTGGATGATTTGGTCAGAAAAACAGTTAGGTCAGAAATCCGGTTGGGGACAGACAAATGGTTGAACAACGCACGGTAGCTGCGATAGAATCTCTGAAATTCGTTACTCTCCAACGTTTCCTTCGTCAGGAGAAGAATAAAAATAAGTAGGAGCCAATGAAGTAGTCTCGCGCAGCCAGCCGTTTTGTTCCGCAGTACTGCTACACACATACGCTTTGCGGGTCCCCAGATTCGAAACAGCGGCTGGGTGACCGAGACTAATAAAAACACTTTGGATGCAGATTGTTAGAATTGAAATAGTGCTGTTTATTGAAGGTTACAATAACCTGACAAAGGCAAGGCAACAAGGCAATATAATTATACGACACTACACGTACATGTATGATTGATATCCCTGCTGTATAAAACGCCGCTTTGTAAGACACATATGTACCAGGCTCTTTTTGTTATGCATGAGGGGTGGTCGTATGAATGAGCACCATAACACATTGCACACTACATAAAATCCCCGTTGCAGTCACACCTATAGCCGTCTTACACTACATAAAATCCCCGTTTTTTTGCGGTCACACCTATGAATTGCCTGGCTTCTAGAAACCCGTATCTGGAAAACACGAGTTTTTGGAACACGGCAAGCTCGCCGTGTTTTTCGAAATCCCCGTGTTTCGTTAGTTTTTAGCACGGCTACAGATGGCACAGGGCTCCATTAAGTGACGTCATTTTCGCGCCTCCAACACGGGCCAATACAGAAATGACCGAAGATTCAGATTCAGAGTCAGTGCATGCAGGCTGTCGCCGGGTTAACTACAAAATGTAGTGGTGTGACCTCTCGCCGGGCTTTTCGCACACACGGGTTTGACACGGGTCTTGAAAAACACGGTAGTGTGACCCGCTCTCGCCGGGCTTTTTGTACACACGGGTTTGACACGGGTCTTGAAAAACACGGGTATTTTGAACAGGGGTAACCGTAGCTAATAGGTATCAACTGTTGAATAGGCGTTGTCAGTAGTTGACCAATTGGAGTCACTACGGTCCAATTCAATACCAATCAGGAGAAATTAACCTTGTTTACACTACATAAAAGTCCGGGCTCAGCACGGGCTTTTTGCGTATACTTCCACCTATGAATCGCCGTGTCTAAATAAAGCCCGGGCTTTTAAAACCCATACATGCTCAAGATGCCCGGGCTTATTTCAGACCCGGGCTTCGAAAAGTCGGGCTTTTTCAGACAGGTGTACCAAGGCTTTTAATAAATGTATTGGTCCGCTAGAACGTTGCTGCCGTCTTTTGGAGAAAAGCGCGCCGGCTGACGGCTGACTGCTCCTATTGAAAGAGACATCGAAGGACCTTATTCGCAAAGCCCCACAACTTGGGTACGCAAATCCTTTAACTGGTAAATGGTACCTTTAACCAAATGGAAAATGCATTGAGTTAATGATACCATTAGCTTAAAGTCACTTATGAAACAAGCCCCTGATTACAATGTGCTGCCCCCTATCTGCAGTCATAATCCCCATTGGGTGACAGAATCAATAGTCAACAGGACTAAAACCCCGGCTAAAACCACGCAAACTTGATAGGGCCAGTAGAATTGCATAAGTGTTACATGTAATATCGGGATACATCAAACCAGGCCTTTCAATTACATAGAATTGGTTATACCCATTCTGCATAATGCATCGTGTAGAAATCGGCTAACCTCTTCCTACTCTCTGCAGCAATCAACCAGATTCCGTGTTCAACGCTTTGGGATTTTCTCGTGTGCCCAATCAGAAGCCTCGTTTCTTCATCGTTCACGGAAGAAAAAATATCATTGATATCATTTCATCAGATTTTGATTGGTCAACGTCATTACCAGAAACACGTCATGCACGTGGGTCGGTGCAAGCTTTGCCGTGATTGGTCGCTCCGGGGAAATCCGTTGAACACGGAATGTGGTTTGCTTGCGTGAAGGTCAAGGGAGGAGAAGCCGAGTCTTTACCTGAACTCAGTGAAGATGGCTATACCCTATATTTCTTGGGCTATGGGCACACTTTGTGTTGCTAGGAATTGTAGAATGTCTTGTGATTTCAGCCCTATTTCTGCCCCAAATTACAACCTGCAAGTCTGTTGAGGACATGCTGCAACTAAGTCAAGTTTCTTGCACGAAGTGTTACCCAGGATACTTTATGGAAGAGTATAATGTGAACAAGGTTGAATTTGAGCAATTAACCCTAATTTGAGCATACATGTACATGTACTTTTGACCAGTTACATTTTGGGCACACATCAAATTCGCTAGGCCTTCTACGGCCTAGCCACAATGTAATTGAAAGGCCTGCAAACCCACCCACGTCGTGAATGTATCATTCTAATATACATGTAGAGTGTAGCCTATCAAAATTGGATTATGAAACTAATCCATATTGAAATTGAATTCAAAGAATTCCAAAAAATTCCTATTAGTATTACCCTTGTACCGATGTTGAGCACTTCCTCTATTTCTCACAATGCACAAACAACAGCTTGCATCCAAAAAAAACAAAGACCTCGGTCGTGGTGCAGCTCCAAAGGGAAGATGGGTCCGAAGCGCCTCACACGGCTGCATTCGGAGTGTACGACTGTGGCTCTGTCCATTGCCAGCCCAATTCCATAATCATCCATTCCTTTTTCTGTAGCTTTTTGTGTTTTACGCGCCATTCACCCATCTAAACACTGACCGCGATCGCCATTGCTTCCAGCTTTTAGGCCAATGCGCCAACCACTCGGCCGTCCTCCATGGCCGGCGGTTAGGCCGTGCCATACCTCTGGCACTTTTCATCACATTGTACTTTTTCAGATACATGTACATTGTATGACACGTTTTTTTAGTACAGCTTTATTCTGATCAACAAAATCACACTCAGTATCGTTTTTCTATTCCAATCCGTACATGTATCCGTGGCAAGTCATTGGTCATTGAAAAATGGAATGAAATCGACATATACTGTGACAAAAGTGACAACACCATGTGAAAAATCCTGAGTCTACGTCAGAATCCTATACTGTACTATTTTTAATAGATTGATATAACTTTTCCCTATTTAATTTCCCTATCCTCGATCTTGTCGTGGACTATTTGTACCGCAGTACCCATCCTTGGGCCGGTTTGATGGACAGTATCAAACTCTGAAAAAGACAAGAAGAGGTTTAAAGCAGCTGGGCTTATGTCCCTTCCGGCTAAGTCACCATTTTGTGCGATGACCTGGGAATGACCGCAAAAGCCAGCAGCACACTAGGCGATATCGCAAGCGGTCTGATCGCAATTATAGCAAAATCCGTTGTTGACGCCAGGTGTGCGCTGGGCAGCGATGCCTGGAATCCTCTCGGCAGCTGTGTTCGCCCATTATCAAACAATACCCAAGTCGGTATCGCCTGTAGTCTGCTGTGGCTGGCGAGAAGATCGGTGGTGGGTAGAAAGCAATCTCGTACCCAGAGTTCAACATTGCCACATTAAACTCTGGAAATGCCTAAACAGGTGTACTACTTTTGCACAGTGCAAATGCATTGTTAAGACGATGAATTTCTGACCGTTGCACTTGTAAGCAATTGAGTTGGGATTCGAACGAGTTCGTAGTTTGTTCCTTATTAGGGAGGTTTCGCAAATCTGACGAAACACGAAGTACGAAATACGAAATTCAACTTCACTTCCAGGACCGAATATATTTCTGAAGATGGTTGTTACCACAAATGTCCCAGCTGCCAGTGCGTCTTTTAGCATATCATGTAAGACCGAGAGACTTTTGGTGTATCTTGAATTTTTAAATTTCCAGTTCGTATCTACGAAGTGGAAACGAAAGATAAATTCAAAAGTTTAATATACACCGTGAACTCATCGGTCTAACGTTATACGCTAAAAGACGCTCATGCAGCAGGCGATATTTGTGGTACCAATCATCTCCAGAAATACATTACGTCATGGAAATGAAGTCCAATTTCGTATTTCGTACTTCCTGTTTCGCCAGATTTGCGAAACCTCACTAATAAAACATTGAATACCCAACGGAATGTTAAAATAGTATTTTTACAAATACTGGAACAAATTGTAATTTTTGGTATGATTACTTTATCAAAATAATTTGTAAAATCGATGAGCACAAGAATCTTATGCTAGCCGTTTTCGGAGGGCTTAGCCGAGGAACGATGGTGGAGACCTCTTCGGATTGGGTAGAAAGTAGGCAGAATACAAGCGAAGGGGATTTCCGTTGTGTGCACTGCGTCATTGAGTGTTGAGGGGTTTCCATCATGACAGGGGCACCATCATGATACTTCTTCCCGAGTACAGCAACGAAATGATGTCGTTCTCGCCCTCGTGGTGCATCTTTACATACCTGAAGTAGCGTCCCCTTGGTCGTTACGAGTTGGTATATGAAGAAGAAGGGTATTGGTAGAAGGGATATGACGGCCAAGGTCCATCCCATAGCCTGGGCCCACGGTGGATAGAAGTAGTCACCGTAACTCGGCGCGTTGAAGGTGACCGTGGCGTAGGTCAAGCACACCTATAGGTACGAGGGAAGAAATCATTTTAGGAAATGCGGGACGTACAAATGACAGCACGACAGAGCTAGGTAATGGCTCTCGTCGACTAGCCACGTACAACGTTTTGTAACTTTGGTGAATCGGACCATCGTGCCAACCAAGAGGTTCGCACTCGCAGTCATGGTAGGAAGTCTTCAACCGGCCGAGGTGATATCGCCGATACGGCGGGACCGCAGCTTTTTCGTGTTCAAGCGAAAACGGGGAGGAATATTGACGTAGACGTATCGTTGTTTTTTTACCAGAACCTTAAAACGGCGACTCACCATCATACTGATCGGTGTGACACCTCCGATGAGCACCAGCCAACCGAAACAGGGTTTGTAACCAAGCATCATTTCGATGTCGCAGAAAAATCGTTGGCCACCTGGGAGAAGAAAATTTATGTGAATGTACGTACATGTACGTAGGACTACACCCCTTTTTCTAGAGGAGAAAATTTTGAGTGACATTCCATACGTATATTTTAAGGTAGAGACGAGATTCGATATTGGCGTGGTAGTTTGGGAAAATGCCGAACCTACTAAACCCACCTATCGGAGGATCGTGGTACCAATCTATCGCCAGGTGGATTCGAGACCCGCACGGGGCAATACACGCACATGCGCATCTGCACTTAATAACTGGTTGGAAGACCAACTGAGCATGTATAACTGGTTGGAAGACCAACTGAGCATGCGCGCATTGATAGAATTTCGACGGCAACGATCAAAGCATTGGTTAAAATATGCATGAGCTCTAATTACGATGATAACTCACTTACCATAGAGGTACACTAATATGACACATTCTAACACCGCGAATATAAGGACACTGAAAGCCCCTGAATACCAGTCCCAGATCTGGAAATGATAGATGCCCGCCTGGAACAGAAAAATACACAATGCCCGAACATTCTGCCGCTCTTAAACATGATAAATTACAGCGAAAATTTACGTTAGAGCATTTGTGAACTAAACACAAGACAACAGCGAACGCCGAGATGAATACGCCGATATGACGGCACCAATGATGATGATTATAATGAAGATGAATCGAAGTCTTTTTCCTACTTCCATCTGATTAACCTAGTAATCTATACGAGCTTTTAAGCGTTATGCATTAAGCCACAGAACTATACAAAAATTTTGATTGATTTATGAACTGGTTCAAAATATCACGGAAGCCAGCGGCAGAAATTAGCCCTGCGGGCTCGGCTGGCACGCTATGGCATGAATTTCGAATCAGACCTGAAAGACAGACTAGGTCCTGGCATGCAAAGTTGGTCGCTTGATGGCGGCCGTCCCAAATGGCGGTTCTACTATACTTACCCTTGTCATGAAGATAAGGCTGACTAGAATTTCAAACAGGCCAACCCCGATCATCACGAGCCACTTCTTGCTGCGGCAAATCTTGAATTCATCAACGATACCGCTTACTAAAGTCTCAAACGTGGCGAACTAGAAATAGAAACGTACACCTATTGCATGCTTACGTTGGGAAACACGTATTGCAAACTTGTGTTTTACAAACACATGTCTGCAACGAGTACACTATTGGTCTCGGCTGTAGATTTTTCAATTCGAGTTCGACTGGTGCCTCCACGTGACAGTCAGTGCATCAACCTCCTTCCAAAGGTCCTTCTTCTGCATCGTCAGGAGAAGGACCTCACGAGCAAGGGTGCCGGGAAAAGCAGGTCAGTGCCATTAAGGAAAAGCAAAGGTTGAATGCAGAATCCGTTGCGCGGGATTCCCAGTATCGTCATCGGCAGACTGGGAGGGGGGCATAGGTCCGTCTACGGCCGAACCCTTCACCTGACATATCGTACAAACCTGCGTGTCCAAGCCGATCGTGAGCAGCATGAGAAAGAATAGGACCGCCCACACAGGTGAAAACGGCAGCTTAGAAATCGCTTCTGGGTAGACAATGAATGCCAGGCCGGGTCCTGGAGGAAAAATCAGTCATTAACTCTGCACAAGCCGACGGCGCGGCTTCTTCCAAAAAGAGACCCCCGACTCTCCGTCAGCGAGCATGGCATCCATACTCCTTTAGATTATTCAGCCAGTCAAAGCATCAGAAAGGTGGAAAGTAACGCTAAATCTCTCAGCCAGCGCTCAGAAAGCCCAGATACAGTTAAAGCCAAGATCAGCACAAATCTGCTTTTTTGAGCAACCACGACCCCCACCACAACACTGCGTGATTTCATGCCCCGACGTACATCCATGGAGCATGAAATTTTCAACTTGGTGCGGTAATCATCATCGAAAACCACACCATAACCTTTCATGTAGACCATGATACCATCCACTCCTCGCATCTACAATGTACCATAAACCCTTCTAAAGAAATTCCACCGGACTGCCACATGCCACACCTGCTGGCGAAGGGGATTTGTCGGTCGTTGTCGGCGCTTGAGATTTTCAGCGTTCAAATATTGAAACAAAATGAAAGCAGCAGAGGATGGCAGGTAGATTTGATGATAGCATCCTTAGAGCGAGTCCTTGTATATAATGCAAACTTACCGGAGGTGATGGCGTCCTTGACTGGTACGCCTGCTTCCTTCGCCATGTGACCAATGACAGAGAACACGACGAAACCGGCCGTGAAACTGGTGAGGCAATTGATCAGGGGAACGGTAATAGCATCCCTGAAAATACGGGGGGAGGGGGGTAATTAAGGTAAACTTTATTAGAGCAAGAAGATCAGAAGCACCGGGGCTGTTATTAGCCCTCGATGGAGTCGTTGGGTGTGAAGATCATTAGCTCAAAATTTTAGACCGACCAAAATGGGAATAGGAGCAGTCAGCCGCGCTTATTGCCAACAGATGGCAGCAAAGTTCTAGCGGACCAATGTACAGGAAAATCTATGTGACTGCTGCTCGGTCAATAATGACTGGGTCCGCTACATGCATTGAATTGGGCTGTAGTGACACCTAGTGGTAAACTCGCTGACAGCTCCTGGGGTTTCCTCAATTGGTGTTTTGGCAAGGCCCCGCTGATCGTCACATCGAAGGCCTCCTGTTTTCAGGGAATTTGCTTTTTAACTCCAAATTTGTTGGGCGAATACCAAAAATACCTGTTGGGAGGTAGGGGCCTACATGTCCAACTACATGTAGTAAATATGAACTGGTTGATGACTACTGTGCTCTGTTGTATTACTTGTAGAGCACCTATTTTGAAGGGGATTCGTCAACTTTACCTATAAAAGTTGTGATGAAACTTGTTGTAACTAGCCATTGTAATCAAGCCACCCCATGCGGTACCTAGTGAATAGAAAATCTGCATGCAAGCTTCGGCCCAGATCTGAAAGGCAAGGAATTGGATTTTATAGGAAGTCAGTCGTTCATGCTTTTTTACGGAGTATGAATGGGAAAATCGCATGGGGTACAGGAAAAGGGCCTTGGGAAAAGGGCTTTCAAAATCACGTGCAGTTAATATAAAACAGTGAAACTGCATAGAATCCTCACCAAATTGTCCTCAGAAAGGTGCCAGTGTGGGCCTAGTATTTGTTACTTTATGAATACGACTTGATGGGCGTTGTTGATCGATTTAGTTTGGGAAATCGAAAATGTGAAACGTGAACGCCGACTGCGCAGGAGAAATAAAATGAAAAAAGAAAAGCAAATACTAGTAAGCTGCATGAAGCTCCATACACCTACCCTGAATTCCAGTAATTTCTCGAAGTCGGGCTTGATGTAGTAAATTATGCCTTCCATCGCTCCCGGCAGGCTACAACCTCGTCCCAGGAGGATGGCTAAGAAGACGTAAGGAACAGTTGCCGTTACGTAAACCACCTGAAACAGACAATTTATTCGTAATGTCCACCACACACACCCAAATCTGTCATCAAACTTTCTGAATATCCTGACATGGGGCTGTAGCCCCCGGGCTGTAGCCTACCCTACGCTAAAGCCCATGCCCCGCATCTGAATTTTAAAAAAAAGCGCAAGAAACATTTGGCAGTGTATAGGCCTACGACGGGCATTGTTATTATACTCATATTGGGCAATGAATTACGACTGGTCTTAGTGCAATCGTGTGTTGCCGAGAATCTAGTGCCTAGCCTATGCATTGGTTCAGGTAGGCCCCTGTAGTCTGCAAAATAAAACGGATTATTTTTTGTGACCATTGGGAGGGGGGTATTAGATCTACATGTACATGTATATGTAAAATATCCGATCATGAGTGCAGCTTTCGAGTAAGATTTTTTGAAGGTTCATGTAGTGAGGCTTTTGGAAGTGGGACTCTTTGCCGACGTACATCACAATGTACAGTTAGTCAGAACGCTTTCGTCCTCTCGGTAACGCGAGATGCTACAAACTGACGATAGCTTACCTTGCCGGATGTTTTAATACCTTTGATGACGCAGAGGAAGACCACTAACCATCCTACAAGATGACAGACGACAAGCTGCCATCGGAGACCACCAGTTACGTGGATTCCTTCACTCATTTCCAATGCGTTGTACCTGCAAGGGATTTCGATGTAAATATTGCCTTGTGAATCAAGTATTGGCTGTTATGAATGAATGTTAACGTTCTCCGAAGAGGTTTGATGCATTAATATTGATATTGCTCAGTGCAGTGAAGTTAAAAGTAGTACGGTACCCTCCTGTTACACATGCCGAAACCCTGAATATTCATTGCATTGCATTGCATTGCAGTTCACTATAATACATCACCGTGCTTACATCGACATGGACTTGAATCACAAGTTTGGAATACATGTAGGCCTATGTAATCTGACCACCTCGATACTTTGTCATTCACGTTCATCGTAAAATACACCACCCAAAAAAACTTCCTGAAATATTTCAAAGATATTCTAACTTGTGATTCAAGTCCATGTGCTTACACCGCACTTATGCGGCCAAATTCATAGTGTAACTTCGTCAAATGCATGGTGGAATTTAAGTGTGTACATTTAGTGAAGTTGCACGCGTTGCACACTCTTTATGGCCCATGATAGGTGATGAACAATACCGGAAAATAATCCAACATCTTACTGCCAAAATTCCTCAGCAGGTGTCATGTACTTCCTGGTACTGTTGAACTCAGTGCCATTGAAGATATCTCCTGTCATATTCAGAGAAGGACCGGCCGTGCCTGAGCCTTCATAAACGATCGAACTGGAGTTCAGGGACTCGTTCAGGAAGACCCTGTCGTGGCCCCTCATGAGGCAGTTCTCTGTGTTCCATGTGTTGTTGCAATGGGACCACGGGACGGGATACTGGAACGACATTCCCAGGTAGTAGATGACCCAGGTCACGATCACCTGATAGTATATGCTGAAGAACAGCGAGACGATAGTCATACCCCAGCCAATTCCTGAAAAAGATTGAAAATGCAATGACAATTTCCCACCAGGTTGCTATTCATGAGATACTGACAAAAGCAAACTTTTCAAAATGGCCGACGAGCAGCCATATTTGAAGCCGAATTGACCCAAAATTTGATGGCATAGACGTTACCCAGATCAGTCTTTGCTCCTTTGCATACACTAAACCGTAAGTTCATCGTAAAAATATGGTACGACCGTGTATTACCTTTAAAAAGTGGGCACATGTCCCAGATGGAGAGAGGGCTCCGACTGGAGAACTGCCCGATGGCCAGCTCTACAAAGAACAGGGGTACGCCTCCAATAGCTAGGAACAGGAAATAGGGAAACAGAAAGGCCCCTGGAAAATAAATAGTAACAGAAATTCTCAGTCATTTATTACACCGGATAAATTCAGTCAGCACCAACAAGCAGAAGACTATATTGAAAAATATTTTCACCAGGCGTGCCCATAAAGAGGGCAAGTTTCTTGCAGGGGATTCCGTTCCTAGCTCCGAAAAACCACGATGTAGGCCTCGCTACGAATCAACGCAAACGGTTCAATGTACGTTATAGGGCCCTACCTCCTCCGTTTCTCATACAGAGATAAGGGAATCGCCAGATATTCCCAAGTCCGACAGCATAACCAATGCAGGAGAAGAAAAAATCTATTTGTTTGCCCCATTTTCCTCTCTCTGTGTTCTCATCCCCCGAGTACGAATCGGCGCTGGAGAACATAGCGTCGGTGGTTGCAGGCTCATCGTCAACATCCAAGGTCCCTTGGTGGGTTTCTTCTGCTGAATCAGTCATCGCGTAGGTTATCAATGGATGGATTGGTATGCTAGAAGACAATGACAGATGAAGCTTGGAGGAATTCCAAGGATGAAGGTACGTTCCGAAGAATGGTAATTTTCTTCAAAAAGACGCGGGTACACAACCCGACGGAATAGCATTCGCATGCAGGCAGCACAGTGGAATGACGAAGACTGAAGCAGGCTTTCCATGTAGGCCTACGCATATTTGGGGCCTGAGTAGGCTAAAGGCGGTAACGGATGCGTATTAAGCAACGCGTCGGGAAGCCTTCAACCAATCAAGGAGGCGGTAACACAGACCGAAACACCTTACGAAGAATCTGATTGGCGGAACGCCTGCAGGACGCGCTGCGTACGCATCAGTCTGTCACCGCCTTTATGCCCGTTGTACACGTAGGATTTTTCTTGTACTAAAAATTATAAATGGGGCTTAAATGGGTGTTCACAATGCCTTTCAGCAAGGCAATCGATAGTCTATGACCGAAATCACCCTTAATGAGCCTCATTTATAATTTTTTGTACAAAAAATCCTACCGTGTAGGCTACAACGGGCAT
>NMRB01001157.1:99771-131731 GCA_002633025.1 Notospermus geniculatus | reverse complement strand
TATAACAACCCGAATGACCTAAGCAGAAGTTTCAAAATACTATTCCAAGAAAGTGTACGCACTTTGAAGAACGCCTGTTTTCGAAAACACAAGGTTACCTTTCGATCGATAACTCGGCTAAAACTGAACCGATTTCGATGAAATTTTCGGCAACTTTCGTAGAGAAACATCCATCAACATGTAAACATCACGCCACCTTCAAACGTCTTACTAATCGTGCGTAATTAGTGATTGTTTTATAGCGTCTGCTACGCCTACGTCACTACCTCGCTTTCGTTCAGTGATTTAGCTGTTAGTACCGCCAAATACCGCTGCTGACACGTCGTGGCGCTGTTCATACCTTTGCGGGTCGACTGAGTTGTTCAAAATATTTTCATGAAAAAACGCTTCCTGGTCATCGAAGTTGTCGAAATTTTGAAAATTCGCATACATGCAGAGTTGGATTAATCATATGCTTTGGGGCTATCATGATTGATTTTAAGTTTGTTCATCGTAGGGAATCGCATGGGGACGAAAAAGCCAGAAGAAAGACACTCGATGTGATGTCAATACATGGTCCACCACACTGTGATGAATGTGGTGACCATTAATATCCATGGCTTACAGCAAAAATTCATAAGCATATTTGGCATATTCATGGGTCATATGAATAAAGGCTAGTAAATGCTTTTACTTGAATTTTGCAATACAAATGCACTAGGCACTGCTGTAGTACAAATCTGAAGTAAAAGCATTTGCTATCTTTATTCACATGCCCCAATGTCATGTGTGTATTCGCAGGTGGAGTCTGTCTTCTTTTTATATATCATTGTTCACCGGCACCGTATGGTTTTAAAAAAATTATTTCAGTGAAATAAGAACCGTTCTGTGTCGCAGCATTACATGCACTTTGTTTCCGTTTTGATCTACATGTAGCGTTGACTTTATACTTTGAAATCACATCAATCGAAGTTCTTTTACCTCCATGGAGACACTTGACCCGAAAGGTGCATAACACCGAAAAAACCCGACAAAGCTTGATATTTAATCGAAAGAGAAGTGGAAGGCTAGCTATCAAATAGTTACAACGCTTTAGAATCATATCACTGTATGTATTGCTCTGCCCTTCTTGGCATTCATTCCCGGTGAGTCCACGAATATGTGACATTGCGAAGTACACATGGTACATGTAGCAGCGAGACAGTGGACGACAGTGAGCTACCACTACGTCAGTACGGTACGCTGAATTTTATGATTCTCACTTACTTTTCTTGTGTCGGCATTGTCTTCACACTTCCCAGAATATCTCGGTTCGATTTGTATTCGTTTCAATACCTGGATCGTCAGAACATGATGGCCAAGAAGTAACCAACAGCTGACTTTATAATTATCTGACAGAGTGCAGCCGGTGGCGTGAGGAGTTGGAGTTGATCGCGAGACACCGCCGATGCTGTACTGGTTGCCTTGTCTCTCGACGTCTGGACGCCTCGGTCCTATCGCTTGACCACACAAACACAGCCAATGGGCCAAGTGACCTGCATTAATTCAGAATTCTAGGCTCGCCTGTTAAAGTATTGTGCAATAGCTCGTCAGCGAGAAGGGGTCGTGTAACATTGCAGAGTGGAAAGGACTACTTCAACATGGGCAAAGTGCCAAGTTTGGAAATGTGCACACGTCAGTGGTAGGCTATTAAATGCCCGCTGTACACGATCAAAATTTTCATCCAATTTTTTGGAAATTCAGATTCCGGGCCTATTGGGGCTTCAGTGTATAAACCCGCATGTAGGCCTTTATCGAGCATATTCAGAAAATTGGATGAAAAATTTGATCGTGTACAGCGGACATTAATAATCCATATCGCTGTTACCTAATGATGTTAGGGTAACTTGGTTTACTTTCTGTCAGCCTTCAGCAAATCCAAGGTTGTGCTCGGTCAACTGGTAAATACTGTGGTTTGCGGTTTAATCATTGTGTTCACTTGTGGTGTCTGTTGCACCGGCCGCCTGGCACTTTGCCATGTTGAAGTTGGGGGGNATGCAGAAATTTTGAAGGTGGCGAGGGTTAGGCCTATTGCAGAGCAGATGCCCAAATCCATCACGCCAATGGCCAACTGAATAGTTTGCTCGAAAATGATCCGTTAAGAGACATTGCTGATAAAATCTGTCTGCGAGACGACCCTTGGGTGTTTTTCCTTCGGGCCTACAAGGCGCGTCATTGAACATTTATTGATGACTACGTCAAGTTTGAAGGCAAGGATCTGAGACGATTTCATGGAGTCCTTCTGGTTCCTTGCCTACCGTAAGATGTCGGGTAAAAGTGTTGTCACTGTAGCGCGCCATCTGACGGTGGCATTATGAACCTGTTTACTTTTTGTATGTATTCAATTGTAATCGCATTCGTTTGTGACTGTACCGAATGAAAAGCAACGAACAGCTCTGAGAAACATTCTGGGAAAATATGGAAATTTTCGAGAAGAACACCACCACATTCCTGGCCAGCGAGGCTGTGACACCCCTAGATATACAACCATACCATTGGATGCAATTCGGGATAGAAATCCTAAGCAAGTGGTTCCAGATTTTCACCATGGTCGTCGGCATCCCCGGAAATATCATGTCTCTTCTGGTCACGCTTAAGAAAGGGAACCGTCGCATCAGTACCTGTATCTATATGGCCGCCTTGGCTGTCGTAGACTCATTTGTTCTGATCATAGTGATGACGTACAAAGTTCTTGTGTTCCATGGACTCGGCGTCGGACTGGAAGCAAATCTCGTGTTTCTCTGGTAAGAATGTGTCTTTCAAAATTAAAGCCGAACGAATCAAGGAAATATACTGTTTTCTGCATTTTCTAACGTTTTCGTTTCCTGAGAGAACGGAATAAAACAATTTTTACATGACAGTTGTAGTTCTACGTATAAGCGATTTCGTAATTACAATAATAGACTGGTACCCGGTCTTTCCGTAATTACAATAATAGACTGGTACCCGGTCTTTCGATATTATGACAGACACGCTCAGGCCTCCTTCGACTAAAAATCCATTCACGCGATTTTCGTGCCGCGCGATGTCGCATCCTTTGTCCACGACCAACGCGGCGGAAACAAACAATGCTGTCGAGCGTCTGCGGCAAGAAAATCGCGTGAATGGATTCTTAGCCTAAGGCCTGGTTTCCATTGGCGCGTTTCCGTACGCGGAAACGCTCGAAACCATTGTTTTTTTCCGCGCCGTGACCAACGAAGCGGAAACAAACAATGCTTTAGAGCGTCTCCGCGCACGGAAACGCGCCAATGGAAACCACGCCTTAGCCCTCCGCACACGAGAGTAAAGTGCTGAGCAAAATGTCACGAATGAAATTTGCTTAGCAGATAGCTCTCGTGTGCAGCATTAGCAAGATTATAGTCGTCTCCGTTTTCGATCGGTTTGAGTCGGTCGGTCGTCGATTTCTCGAGCGAAACGGACTACACTGAAAAACTCTGCTTCGTCAAAATGACGAACTTGGGTTCGTTTTCCATTATGACGAAACTGAGTATCAATCTCTAACAAGGTTCGTCCAAATGACGAACCGTAGATTTGTCATTTCGACGAATTATATACTCAGTTTGGTCATCAATGGAAAACGAACCTAAGTTCGTCATTTTGACGAAGCAGAGTATGTTTTTCAGTGTACGCACACGCAAATGCACATGATATCGATAACCTGGTTTATTCGTCTAGCTTTATCTGGTACGGGACGGAGACATTCGCATTGACGTCCGGTCTATTACTCGCTGCGATGAGCGTCGACAGAGCTATAGCAGTCACCTTCCCCCTGAAAGCGCCAACTCTCTGCACGGCCTCGAGAGCGGTCAAGGTCACGTTGGTCACGTGCGCGTCACAAGTGATTTTCAACATCCAGAAGTTCTTCACTTACAAATTGCCGGATCCCCCGAATGGAGGCTTACTGCGCGATATATCCGGAGCCGAATGGGTGGGGACTTTCTTAGACGTTTATCAACTGGTCGTTGGTACTGTGGCACCTTTCTCCATCCTGATATTTTGTAACAATGTCATTATCATTGGCGTCCATCGAGCGGCTACCAAGAGAAAAAAGATGGAAAACAAAAGACAGTCGGAAACTAAGGAAGCGAATCTGACCATGCTTCTATTGTTGACATCATTGGCGTATCTCGTCTGCTCCATTCCAAAGCGAATCGGAGACCTTTTCATCAAGTACGACATGAGCGACCCCTATTGGTCGACACGGTATTGGTTTGAGTGGTGGATATTCTCCGAACTGTGGCATATGAATTTTGCAATCAATTTCTTTATTTATTTTCTTGGCGGTGGACGAAAATTTCGCCAGGACTCGATAGCAGTATTTCGGCGATGTTTTTCACATCGTCCAGTTTGATACTGAAACAACGATTTCAGCATTACCAAAACACTCCTGCAAATTTTACTATTATTACTACGAAAGACCTTTCCTCAGCCAGCAATTTTGAAAATGTAATGTTTTCACAATATTCTGCCATTGCAATAAAATGGCTAAACTGTCATTTTGGGCAAAGGACTTAAGTGACATGACGTATTGAAACATATCCCTGATCTCCAAAAAACTAATATTTTAATGATATATACTTATTACATATACCGTATAAAGATCTAACAGTGTGGATTGCACTTCAGTATGAGCATGAAATCAGTGATAAATGTACATGTACCTTCTTCTCTAGCTAGGCAAGATCATTTTTCATTTTCAAACAAAAGGTTACCTCCATCGCGATCAATTCACACTTTTACATGTAATATTATCTTGTGAAACTTTTGCGGCAAGATCCGTTGAATCTTTCGAGACGTATCAAATTCAATCGGGACTTTGTTCACGACACTTGACCTCTGGGGCGTGGAGTATACTATAATATGGAGGCCCTCCTGCTGGACGGAGAAATGTTGTCATCAGATCGTATGGAGCGTTGATAGGATCAACGTATGTACACACTTGTTTCTGCCGCTTTGAGGAAAGTACATACAACACCATCAAAATACTCTTAGGCCTATTCGTCGTTGCAATCCTTGCATGCTGGTCCGGTGCCCCTTGATAATTCAGCGATCGTTCTTTTCCATCGGGTCAGTGATGCAACTTTGTCCATACTATTTTGAAGGAAAATGAAACAACAACCACTGTAAAGGTATCTATCAGTATGCTCATCGTTCGGTTCCAGTTCCGACGGAGGTGGATTGTCACTCTCGTCACATTTCGAGGATTCCCTGAAACATTCTGCACGATCCGTTGCCAGTGCACCACCATACGTTTAGTTTAAAAGGCAAGGTGTGCACAACCTATGGATTTTGCAACCATGGCGTCCGAAATTTATTTTGAAGTGAACAAAAGCAGCATCTCCTTAACTAGCGATGCTGTAACGCCCATCGACAACCAATCCTATTGGTGGATGCAATTCGGGACAGAAATCCTGACCAAGTGGTTCCAGATTTTCACCATGATCATCGGCATCCCCGGAAATATCATGTCTCTTCTGGTCACGCTTAAGAAAGGGAACCGTCGCATCAGTACCTGTATCTATATGGCCGCCTTGGCTATCGTAGACTCCTTCGTTCTGACCATAGTGATGACGTACAAAGTTCTTGTGTTCCATGGCCTCGGCGTCGGACTGGAGAGGAATCTCGTGTTTCTCTGGTAAAGTATGAACTCCCATTCCAATAAATCTCAGCTAGTTTCCTATAGTTGTGTAACCTTTTCATTGACATTGGCTGCCAGGTACCGATTGACACCCCGGCGTGACCGAAATCGTTCTGCCATGTTTTGCGAATGGCTGGCAGAGGAGCGATTTCGATCGCATGCGGAAAGATAAGCCTTGAACCCACTGCTAGGAGCGGTTTGTTGCGTTTTCCCCGCAGTTTCCGTTGACGTTCAGCTTTTAAAGATGCTTACTGGTCGACATTGCGTCTTGAAGCAACTCGCGGCAACTAGCTTTCCGGCGATGGAAGCAACTCGGAGTGACTGATCAGTTGCCGATTTTGTCGACCTGAGCGCGCTTGCGTCTCCCGACTCCGAGTAACTGCCGGATCCGCTAGTTGCCGCGAGTTGCTTCGAGTTGCCCATGTTCTACTTTTCGGCGACTTGTCTCCAGTTCCACTCAGATCCGTCGACCTGCGCCTGCTGTTCGAGGTACTAACTGCCAGTTGCTCCGAGTTCCTCTCAATCGCTGAAACGTCGACCTGCGCGTGGTGGTTTTTTATCTGCGACGGATCCGTCGAGTTGCTTCAAGACGCAGTGTCGACCTGTGAGCACCTTAACTTTTTGCATGGCCGCCCTGTTCGTTCTCGGTCGAAATGTGGCAAAAGTAGAGCGCCAATGCAACACCTGTAAACCCACATGGGTGGTGCAACAAATAGCTGTAGGCTATTGTGTGTGAATGGATGTGTGGCGAAGGACTTTTGCTGCTGTTTCAACGGTTACATCCCGACCAACACCATTCCTGTCTTTCTAGCTTTATTTGGTACGGGACGGACACGTTCGCATTGACATCGGGCCTATTCCTCGCCGAGATGAGCATCGATAGAGCGATAGCAGTCACCTTCCCCCTGAAAGCGCCAACTCTCTGCACGGCCTCGAGAGCGGTCAAGGTCACGTTGGTCACGTGCGCGTCACAAGTGATTTTCAATATCCAGAAGTTTTTCACTTACAAATTGCCGGATCCCCCGAATGGAAACTTGCTTCGTGATATCCCAGCCGGCTCATGGGTGGGGACGTTTTTAGACGTTTATCAACTGGTCGTTGGTACCGCAGCGCCGTTCACCATCCTCATATTTTGTAATTGTACCATTATCATCAATGTTCGTCGAGCTGCTACCAAGAGAAAGAAAATGGAATGTAAATCGGATCAGGAGACTAAGGAAGCAAATCTAACCATGCTTCTTCTGATGACGTCACTGGCGTATCTCGTCTGCTCCATTCCAAAACGAATCGGAGATCTCTTCATCAAGTACGACATGGGTGACCCCTATTGGTCGACTCGATATTGGTTTGAGTGGTGGCTTTTCACCGAATTGTGGAATGTGAATTTTGCAGTCAATTTCTACATATATTTCCTCGGTGGGGGACGAAAATTCCGCCAGGATTCGATGGCCGTATTTCAACAGTGTTTTGCAAAGCGTCCAGCTTGATCCCGGTTAATGCACGCTTCTTTCGTCATAACAATTTCATTGGCAACCTGCGTGTTTGTAAACAGACATATTTCCAACATTTATCGAACAACATTTCTGAGCAACACGATCTTTTGACGCCTGTATACACAGGCCAACAAATTATAGCAACTTGAACAACTAGTTGGAATACGCCTACTCTTTTCCTCTGTACACACTATTCGTTCAAGGTGCTGTTACTCTTGATACTGGAATAATGTTGGAAAGATGTCGCCATTGCAGACAGGACCTTAAAGGAGCTGGACGTCCAAGTTGTAAACACTCACTCACTGGTTCTCTATCCACGCGACGCCTGCGGTGCTGCCACCTATTGTCGGTGATATGTACTCACGTGAATATCGTGAGTGAGTTGCATCGGACCGGGAACCAGTCTAACGATCACGGGGCGCTACTGGTGCTGCCACCTGCACGAAGGAATAAAACTAGTTTGCCGACCATGTGTGTAAACAAACCAGCTTGTTTACAACTTCGGCGTCTAACTCCTTTAAAGCCCTGTCTACCCTGCAACTTTTCAAAAGTGGGTGAACAACAAAGCAAAGTCATTTCACGTGAATGTTTAAATGTAGTTTTCGCAAAGCCCCCGAAACGCCAACGCGAACGTCAATCCTTTTGTTCGGTGTTCCCTTCGTGGCATCGAACAATGGGTTTAGTTTGGCGTTTCGGGGGCCTTGCGAGAACTCCCAAATAACGATGATAGAAAGTACATGTAGTTCGGATTTAGATGCCTGGATCGCTGTTGCACATTCTACACTGCACTACAGCGAGAGCAGCCTAGTCTGAATTAATTAAAGAACATCATCGGAAAATTCTGGTTTTCGATGAACACACGTGCGATTACAGACCTGGCGGTCCGACAGTTTTTACCATGACGTCAGAAGCTTCATACCACTCAATGGCCCTTGGCATTGTCCGAACATGATAACATTGCCAAACGCATCCCCTAATTTTGTGCCCAAGGCCCGCTTGTAGAACCAGTCGGCAGGCCACCGCCTTGTTGGAAGGTCCAGGTGGACCTACTGCCGCCCGGTCAGACTCTGCACTGCACTCAAATGGTCAACATTGTTCCTCTAGTGAAAATCACTAGGAACATCATCCTCACACCCAGGGTCTTCACAACCGGCTCCCCTACCTCGCGCTTGGTTCAGAGGGAGGGTACGACCGAAAATGACCTGAGCTTCTCAGAATGTAGGAACATGGGCTGTATAGCTTCAGATACAGACGTTACAAAAACAGACGTCTTTTATCATGATTTCTCGCCGTTGTGATCTTGATCTTGAGTCACAAAGCTGAGAAAGACGTTGGGCAGAGTCACGCGGCGAAAACAACGATAACACCACCACGATTTAATCAGATCAAAAATAATACTACGCAAACTCTTCTTTTGGGTCTATTCTCCTCGCCGAGATGCGCATCGTTCTGAGAGCTTCCCCCTGAAAGCGCCAACTCTCTGCTCGGCCTCGAGAGCGGTCAACGTCACGTTGGTCACGTGCGCTTAAAGGGAGACATGCGAAAAATATTGCCCGGCGGGCACAAGTTGTCTGAGTTGCAGCGCCGTCTGTTAATACACGGTGACACTACGCTATATCACAGGCGCCTGTAGAGCTATCAGTGAGTTTCGAACACTTTTCTAACCAAACGTATCTAAAAAACACAACACGTATCTAAAAACACATCACGAGCTCATAAATTCGTGAGCTCGGGATGTGTTTTTTACAAACTAGTGTTTTTTGGTTAGATACGTGTTCTAAGCTCACCAATAGCTCTACAGGGGCCTGTGATATAGCGTAGTGTCACCGTGCATTAACAGACGGCGCTACAACTCAGACAAGTTGTGCCCGCCGGGCAATATTTTTCACATGTCTCCCTTTAACTGTCTCCCTTTAACTCCCTCGATTCTGGTAGGAAGCAATGTCTTCCACCTTAGAAACTCGATTTCTATTTCATCTCCCTTTAACAGTGACCTTCAACATCCAGCAGTTCTTTTCACTCATGACAAATTGTCGGTTCCACTCAAGGAAACGTGGTTGGTGGGATATCTCTGGAGCCGAATGGATTTTGTTGGATGGTGTTGATCAATACAGTTCATTGGATTGGCGACGCCGTTCACAGTTCTCATCTTTTGCACTATACAGCTTCCAAGAGAAAGCAAAATGGGGCTCGGGAAAAACCGGCTAGGGAATGCAAGAATCATGACCCATGTATGCATGAATCATCGGTACGGTATGAAAAAGATAGGCCTACCATATCCAAGAGTTTGAAAAAATGCCAACAGTGTTGTAATAAAATACTACGTATTAAAAGTGCAACTTTATACACTTTATACACTGTCACAAGATCCTTTTTGGATATGGTATTTCGTTATGGGCGTAGTTTACAAAATTGGTACGTTTTTATTGCTCACAACACTCGACTTGTGGAGAGTGGAGTATTCAGACGACAAACAAAACGGAGAAATGTTCTCATCAGTTCGTTGGTGACCACACACACAGGACCGGATCCAGGGGGGGGGGGGCGTACGTCCCCCTCCACGTATTTTTGGCAGAGCAATTATTTTTTAGCAAGAAAAATTTAATCACATAAAAATTCTAGTATTTTGCGCTCAGATGCCAGGCAAATGCATCTAAAAGCACTCCTGGGTTTCACTTTTTCGGTGCTCACCAACTCTGTCGAGCTACGCCCCCCCCCCCCTTTCTGTGAATCCTGGATCCAACTCTGCACACACTGTAGCTGTCTCCCTCAGCGGCTCCACCATTATACACCAAAGATGCTGTTGTAAGGTCACAGAGAGCTGGCTTTGTCACTGGGATGTAATATCATATCAAAAGCCGTTTTTACACTACGCAGGATTTTGGCCTGGATGAACCGTGCCGTGCTCGACCCGGGCCAGGCCCGCCTCGGAAAGAGCATTTTACCCCATTTACACTGCATCATGAAAACCGCGCCAATATCCGAATCGCCGGCCCTCCTTTCTGTGGAGGTACGAAATCTCCGTCATTTTCAATATGGCTGCGCCCATGATCATTCGCGGCAATGACGTATTGAGTTCAAGGCCGATAAATGAGCATGCGCATTCATTAAAGGCGATTCATTCACGTGGGCCGAGCCCAGTAGCGTGTTTACACTGTGCAGTTTTCTAGCGGAACCGTGCTCGACCCGGGTCGAACCCACCTCCTGTTGGGGGGTTCGGCCCGGATGAAAGTAGCACCGTGCCGAGCCCAGTTGTGCCGTGCCAACCCATTTACACTATCACCTTTTTTGCCGCGCCGTGCTCTACCCGGGTCGAGCACGGTTGAAAACACGTAGTGTAAAAGGGGCCAAAGCATCAGTTCTGGTTAGGACCTCAATTGGAAGATACATGTATCTATGTATCAACAGCCTTCTCTTTGGTCAGCAATGCCGACCATCACCAGCAGGAGAAGCTGCACACCGGCAATGTCAGACGTCTCCCACCTTGCAATTGCTTTTTTGGTGCAGATGAATTCCAATTTCAACAAAAGTGGAATATTACGAGAGAGTGTCGTTCTCGGCGTCTAAATTGAACGTTATCCTGGCCCATTCTGTACGATCCGTTGCCGGTGCACCACCGCACGACGTCGTTTATCTAAAAGGCAAGTTGTGGGCAACCCATGGATTTGGGCAACCATGGCGTCTGAAATTTATTTCGTAGTGAACAACAGCAGCATCTCCTTAACTAGCGATGCTGTAACGCCCATCGACAACCAATCCTATTGGTGGATGCAATTCGGGACACAAATCCTGACCATGTGGTTCCAGATTTTCACCATGGTCATCGGCATCCCCGGAAATATCATGTCTCTTCTGGTGACGCTTAAGAAAGGGAACCGTCGCATCAGTACCTGTATCTATATGGCCGCCTTGGCTATCGTAGACTCCTTTGTTCTGATAATAATTACGACGTACAGAGTTCTTGTGTTCCATGGACTTGGCGTTGGACTGGAGGCGAACCTCGTGTTTCTCTGGTAAGGTATGAATTAGGCACCATAAAAATCTATCGTGCACTTGGCGTTTTCATCCGCACGTTCCTGCCAAATCACTTGTAGGAGTCTGGGCCCGGTTGCACCAAACTTGTCTTACGTTCTTATCGTAAGAAGGAATTTGCGACAACCCTAAGACATGTGGTAACTGCGGTTGCACCAAAAACCTCGTAGGCTTGTCCCAAAATGCATATCTTACGACATGTCGTAGGACATGCACTATGGGATTATGCACAGCAAGTGCACGGTCAGCTGTCGAAAGAATCATAATTGGAGTAAGGAAGCAGGCGGGTTTGGCTCAATCACATGAGACTGCAGCCTATTGAAAAGGTTTGCCAGCTAATAGCGGTGACAGCCATGTTACACAACTTCGCCAGACATTTGCCTGTCGACGACATGAAGATGGGGATAGGGAGCTGATGGAAGAGTAGCCGGAGCCGGAGGGAAATATGCTGAACGCTGATGCTGATAGGCATGAATGGATAGCCAGGAGGAACCGAATTGTGGAGATGCTCAGAGCATGCTTAGACACTGAATGATTTTTGCTATTAAAACATGCCGGAAAGTATTGTTCCATGAAATAAGAAATAAAATTGTACTGAATATGTCACTATGACTGTCTACTATAAGACTGGGCAAAGACATACGGCAAACCGCCATGCGGTGTTTTTAAAGTCGGCTGACCTGGCTGAATGGTGAGTAGACAGCGTTGGGTCAGTCAACTTTAAAAACACATCCACCGCATTGAGATTTGCCGTCCATGTGCGCCCAGCCTTACTACCTAAGTCACCTCCCCACTAGACGTATCTTTTTGCCTTAACTCTGTGTCGTAGATATGTTGGTGCAACAGTTTCAGTGTAATTTATTTCTGTTCCACCAAACGTGTCTTACACCACACGTAACTCCAAATGCAGGACAGGAAAGTTGGGACATTTCCTAAGACATCGATGGTGCAACCCATTTTTGTTCTTAACGTTAAGACAGCACGTCAGACCTTTGGTGCAACCGGGCCCTGGTGTGACCGGCCGGAACCACTCACGCGCAGAGGAGTGATTTCGATCGTATGTGGAGAGATAAGCAGCTGTACACCGTGTTTCCACTTTTCAGTGTTCCTAATCCCCCATTGTATTATCATGCTGCCGGCCAATGAAGCTGGGGTGGGGACATTGTGTTTTCAGAGGGTTTCCGCGTCCGACACCGCCACCGCTGTCACGATTGGCCATTCGAAGTTGATCGTGGACAATATTGGCCCGTATTTTAGACGGAATGCTCCTCAACGTAAAGGAGTTCCTCAAGGCTATTGTTCTCAACAGGAGAACTTTGAGGAACTCCTTACGTTGAGGAGCATTCTAAAATACATGTACGGGCCAATGTTTACTTCTCTAGATGCTGGGTTCCCACTGTCGGGAATCGCGTCACGATTGAAATCTTACAATAGCGAGCTATTGTTTGGCGGATCTGCATTCCTAGGACGCGGATTCCTGTCACACCTGTGTTTTGTTGCCCTGCTCCATGAGAAGCTCATCCAACAATTCAGCAGTAGTGACGGGAAGAAACGGCTATGGTTGGGTCGTGAAGAGTTCGGCTATGGCATCAACATCGGCTTGATCAGCCAAAGGTTTGCAGTCCACTCCACCCGCGGTTCTCCGGCATGTAAGGCTGATTTTACGTCGGATGACACGCGACACGAACACCATGAAACGTTTGTTCGCCTGCGTGTTCGTGTCGCGTGTCATCCGATGTAAAGTCAGCCTAATACCCCCATCACACTGAAGTCGTTCTCAAAACGTCCTGCCCCGTCCTAAAAAAATCGTAAAACGGGCTAGAACGTGTACCCTTGGCCAAATAATGCTTCGATGTACTGGAGCACCCTTCCCATCCACGAAGTTCGTAAAAAGACTGTAAAACGTTGCCACTACGTCCACTCCGTTCGCACACAGTTTGAGCCCGTTCGGCAAAATTTTCAAGAACGTACTGAGAACTAGCTCAGTGTGATGGGGGTATTGTCTGGCTTTCCACTATCTCTCGATAGCCGGATGCGATACGTGGTCCACAAAATACGTATCTCATCCAACTCTTCTTTGAGATGGTGCATGTAGGCCTATAAAAAGCGGCAGCAGTCATGTCCATTGGGTTAGATGTGTCTTGCAGCATCGGAGACTGAAAATGTTCCATCCATGTGGTCATCCCTCGAGCTCCGAACTTGGACCACCAGGGTCCATATTCATAAACATACTAAGTCAAAGTGTGACACTTATCTTTTGTGTTTAACAAAGGAAAAGTGTCAAACTTAGACTTAAGTCGTACCGGTCCAGCACTCGATGCGTTTAATTGATTCGACGTTGATCGTCTATCGTAGGCCGGAGTGGATTTAATTCTTATTTAATGGACCCATTAAATGTACGGGTCCATTATTTCAGCCAATAGCGTCTTGTTTTTATGTGGACTCATTAATTCGAAAATATATACCCATTGAATTTCCGCCGGTAAATATCGGATTCCACCGATGAACCAGGATTTAGTTTTATCGGCGGAAGTGAAGTTGTGCGAATTAATGGGTCCATCTAGAGCTGTTTTCTCTGGAACTGTTTTGTGGAAACACTGAGCAATGGGGAACACAAGAAACCGTTACACCGGGAATGCACTCCAGCACTTTGCTGCATCTTACTTGGTTTCCATTGGCCCTCAGCTTTTGACCTGCTGCAGGGCCATCCTCTTCATTTTCTGTCGAAATCAGGGTCTTGGGTCGAAATTGGGCAAGAGCTGATAGCCAAAGCCACACTCTACCCCTTATCTATGGTAAAAACAACCACCTCGCGCGAAAAAGCTGCAGAAATGGATGCGGATGCGCTACAAAGTCTGTGGCGATGGAACCTTGCTGCTCTTTCAGCGGTCAAGTTACATCGCAATCAACGCCATTTCTGTTTCTCTTTAGTTTTATTTGGTACGGGACGGACACGTTCGCATTGACATCCGGCCTATTCCTCGCCGAGATGAGCATCGATAGAGCGATAGCAGTCACCTTCCCCCTGAAAGCGCCAACTCTCTGCACGGCCTCGAGAGCGGTCAAGGTCACGTTGGTCACGTGCGCGTCACAAGTGACCTTCAATCTCCAAAAGTTCTTCACTTACAAACTGCCGGATCCCCCGAATGGAAACTTGCTTCGAGATATCCCAGCGGCCGCATGGGTGGGGACGTTCTTAGACGTTTATCAACTGATCGTCGGTACCGCAGCGCCGTTCACAATCCTCATATTTTGTAATTGTACCATTATCATCAATGTTCGTCGAGCTGCTACCAAGAGAAAGAAAATGGAATGTAAATCGGATCAGGAGACTTGGATGCAATTCGGGACAGAAATCCTGACCAAGTGGTTCCAGATTTTCACCATGATCATCGGCATCCCCGGAAATATCATGTCTCTTCTGGTCACGCTTAAGAAAGGGAACCGTCGCATCAGTACCTGTATCTATATGGCCGCCTTGGCTATCGTAGACTCCTTCGTTCTGACCATAGTGATGACGTACAAAGTTCTTGTGTTCCATGGCCTCGGCGTCGGACTGGAGAGGAATCTCGTGTTTCTCTGGTAAAGTATGAACTCCCATTCCAATAAATCTCAGCTAGTTTCCTATAGTTGTGTAACCTTTTCATTGACATTGGCTGCCAGGTACCGATTGACACCCCGGCGTGACCGAAATCGTTCTGCCATGTTTTGCGAATGGCTGGCAGAGGAGCGATTTCGATCGCATGCGGAAAGATAAGCCTTGAACCCACTGCTAGGAGCGGTTTGTTGCGTTTTCCCCGCAGTTTCCGTTGACGTTCAGCTTTTAAAGATGCTTACTGGTCGACATTGCGTCTTGAAGCAACTCGCGGCAACTAGCTTTCCGGCGATGGAAGCAACTCGGAGTGACTGATCAGTTGCCGATTTTGTCGACCTGAGCGCGCTTGCGTCTCCCGACTCCGAGTAACTGCCGGATCCGCTAGTTGCCGCGAGTTGCTTCGAGTTGCCCATGTTCTACTTTTCGGCGACTTGTCTCCAGTTCCACTCAGATCCGTCGACCTGCGCCTGCTGTTCGAGGTACTAACTGCCAGTTGCTCCGAGTTCCTCTCAATCGCTGAAACGTCGACCTGCGCGTGGTGGTTTTTTATCTGCGACGGATCCGTCGAGTTGCTTCAAGACGCAGTGTCGACCTGTGAGCACCTTAACTTTTTGCATGGCCGCCCTGTTCGTTCTCGGTCGAAATGTGGCAAAAGTTGAGCGCCAAAGCAACACCTGTAAACCCACATGGGTGGTGCAACAAATAGCTGTAGGCTATTGTGTGTGAATGGATGTGTGGCGAAGGACTTTTGCTGCTGTTTCAACGGTTACATCCCGACCAACACCATTCCTGTCTTTCTAGCTTTATTTGGTACGGGACGGACACGTTCGCATTGACATCCGGCCTATTCCTCGCCGAGATGAGCATCGATAGAGCTATAGCAGTCACCTTCCCCCTGAAAGCGCCAACTCTCTGCACGGCCTCGAGAGCGGCCAAGGTCACGTTGGTCACGTGCGCGTCACAAGTGATCTTCAACATCCAGAAGTTTTTCACTTACAAATTGCCGGATCCCCCGAATGGAAACTTACTTCGAGATATCCCAGCTGCCTCATGGGTGGGGACGTTCTTAGACGTTTATCAACTGGTCGTTGGTACCGCAGCGCCGTTCACCATCCTCATATTTTGTAATTGTACCATTATCATCAATGTTCGTCGAGCTGCTACCAAGAGAAAGAAAATGGAATGTAAATCGGATCAGGAGACTAAGGAAGCAAATCTAACCATGCTTCTTCTGATGACGTCACTGGCGTATCTCGTCTGCTCCATTCCTAAACGAATCGGAGACCTTTTCATCAAGTATGATATGAGTGACACCTATTGGTCGACTCGATATTGGTTTGAGTGGTGGTTTTTCACCGAATTGTGGAATGTGAATTTTGCAGTCAATTTCTACATATATTTTCTCGGTGGGGGACGAAAATTCCGCCAGGATTCGATGGTAGTATTTCAACAGTGTTTTCCAAAGCGTCTAGCTTGATCCCGGTCTAGCTTGATCTTCTTACGTTGCCGTACATCATAACAGACGTTACAAAAACAGACGTCTTTTATCATGATTTCTCGCCGTTGTGATCTTGATCTTGAGTCACGAAGCTGAGAAAGACGTTTGGGCAGTGACATTCAAGATCCAGCTGTTCTTTTCACTCATAAAATTGTTGGTTCCACTCAAGGAAACGTGGTTGGTGGGATATCTCTGGAGTCGAATGGGTTGGGAATTTTGTTGGATGGTGTTGATCAATACTGTTCGTTGGATTGGCGACGCCGTTCACAGTTCTCATCTTTTGCACTACAGCTTCCAATAGAAAGCAAAATGGGCCTCGGGAATACAAGAACCACGACGCATATATGCATGAATCATCGGCATGAAATATATATATACATGTATGTGTGTTTATTTCGTATAAGGAATGCATACGATGCGTCACAAATACAACAAGTGTGCAGTTCGTGCAGTGCAAAAAAAATGTGCTAAAATCAAGGGAACTTAAATAACATAATCATAATCTATGCATACATGTACACAGCTTTAAATTAAAGTCCGACGCCGGATTACTGCGTGCAGAGCACCAAAAGCAAATCACCTAACTCACCACGGGTTAAAAATCCCAACCCTGATCCCTCATGACCAACACTTCTCTTAAAACGAGCTCCCCTTCTTCTGAGAGGTTCCTACCATATATCCAATACGTATAGACTACCATATCCAAGGGTTTGGAAAAAAATGCCAACAGTGTTGTAATAAAATACTGCGTAACTTTATACATTGTCACAAGATCCCTTTTGACTATGGTACAATGTATTTCGTTCTCGCGTATCAAATTTACAAAATTGGTAAGTTTTTATTGCTCACAACACTCGATTGTGGAGAGTGGAGTATTCAGACGAAGAACAAAACGGAGAAATGTTCTCATCAGTTCGTTGGTGACCGCACACACTGTAGCTGTCTCCCTCAGCGGCTCTACCAAAAATGCAGTAACTGTTGTAAGGTCACAGAGATCTGGCTTCGTCATTGGGATCTAATAGCTCCTCTCGACCAACATTATCATATCAAAGCATCAGTTCTGGTCAGGACCAGTCAGCCCGCTGTTTCGTCAGCAGTGCTGACCATCACCAACAGGAGAAGCTGCACACCGGCAATGTCGGATCTCTCTGACCTTGCAACTGCGATTTTGGTGCAGATGAATTCCAATTTCAACATAAGTGGAATATTACGAGAGAGTGTCGTTCTCGGCGTCTAACTTGAACGTTATCCTGGCCCAATCTGTACGATCCGTTGCCAGTGCACCATCGCACCACGTCGTTTATTTAAAAGGCAAGTTGTGGGCAACCCATGGATTTGGCAACCATGGCGTCTGAAATTTATTTTGTAGTGAACAACAGCAGCATCTCCTTAACAAGCGATGCTGTAACGCCCATCGACAACCAATCCTATTGGTGGATGCAATTCGGGACAGAAATCCTGACCATGTGGTTCCAGATTTTTACCGTGGTCATCGGCATCCCCGGAAATATCATGTCTCTTCTGGTCACGCTTGAGAAAGGGAACCGTCGCATCAGTACCTGTATCTATATGGCCGCCTTGGCTATCGTAGACTCCTTTGTTCTGATTATAATTACGACGTACAGAGTTCTTGTGTTCCATGGACTGGGCGTCGGACTGGAGGCGAATCTCGTGTTTCTCTGGTAAGGTATGAATTCGGCAACATAAAAAACCCATTGTGCACTTGTGTGGCGTTTTCATCCGCATGCTGGCTGCCAAACCACTTGTACATGCAGTAGTCTGGTGTGACCGAAGCCACTCACGCGCAGAGGAGTGACTTCGGTCGTATGTGGAGAGTGTTCCCGGCCAATGAAGTTGAGATGGGGACTTTTCAGGGGGTTTCCGCGTCCGCCACCGCCACCGCCACCGCCACTGCTGCACTCTCTATGTCGGATTGACTTCAGATTTCTCTGGCATAGAGAGGTGGGTTGGGGAGGTGTCCTGTCGATTTTGATTGCGAGCCGATATTCAATACAGCGACATGGCTGCCAGGCAGACATCTTGGATTTCGTATTTTCGACTGTAAAAAGTGTAACTCTGAGTAATTAGAACGGCCCATCTGATTGCTCTCATATTTCAGTGGCAAAGTGGGATGGGTTGGAGGAGGTGCTCTTTCGAACTTGGTTGTGGTCTGTTATTCAAGACGGGCATCTTCGATTTTGTTTTTCCTGACAATAA
Organism: Notospermus geniculatus; assembly: GCA_002633025.1. Taxonomy (NCBI): domain Eukaryota; kingdom Metazoa; phylum Nemertea; class Pilidiophora; order Heteronemertea; family Lineidae; genus Notospermus; species Notospermus geniculatus. The sequence goes on along the minus strand of NMRB01001157.1, from coordinate 113,240 downwards.
CTGGTGAACGACTTGTCAGAATGATTTCATATTTCTGTGGCATAGTGGGATGGGGAGGTGCGCTACCGATTTTGGTTGTGAGCTGATATTCAAGATGGCCACTAGGGGGACTATTGGATTTTGTATTCCAGAATTTCTTCAGCATTATAGTGGGATGTATTGAGGTACGAGCGGGGGGGGGGGGGCTAAATTGAAATCGTCCCGATTGCGTTTATATCTAGCAGGGAAACGCTGTCAAACGAGAGTGATTAATTTCCCCCGTGGTACCCTAGGTTATGGTCCCTCTAGAGCTGTTGTACGGAAACAGTGAGAAATTGGGAACACTAGAAACCGTTACACCTACTCCAGCACTTTGCCGCATCTTTCTTGGTTTCCACTGGCTTTAGCTTTTGACCTGCTGCCGCGCCATCCTGTTTTTTCGGTCGAAGAGTTGATAGCCAAAGCCATACTGTACCCCTTTAAGTGATCTATTTTTGGTACACCTTAAAACAACCACGTGACACAAAAAAAGCTGTGGAAATGGATGGCGGATGCGCTACAAAGTCTGTGGCGATGGAACCTTGCTGCCTTTCAGCGGTTACATCGCAATCAACGCCATTTCTGTTTCTCTTTAGCTTTATTTGGTACGGGACGGACACATTCGCACTGACATCGGGCCTATTCCTCGCCGAGATGAGCATCGATAGAGCTATAGCAGTCACCTTCCCCCTGAAAGCGCCAACTCTCTGCACGGCCTCGAGAGCGGTCAAGGTCACGTTGGTCACGTGCGCGTCACAAGTGACCTTCAATCTCCAAAAGTTCTTCACTTACAAACTGCCGGATCCCCCGAATGGAAACTTGCTTCGAGATATCCCAGCGGCCGTATGGGTGGGGACGTTCTTAGACGTTTATCAACTGATCGTCGGTACCGCAGCGCCGTTCACCATCCTCATATTTTGTAATTGTACCATTATCATCAATGTTCGTCGAGCTGCTACCAAGAGAAAGAAAATGGAATGTAAATCGGATCAGGAGACTAAGGAAGCAAATCTAACCATGCTTCTTCTGATGACGTCACTAGCGTATCTCGTCTGCTCCATTCCTAAACGAATCGGAGACCTTTTCATCAAGTATGATATGAGTGACCCCTATTGGTCGACTCGATATTGGTTTGAGTGGTGGGTTTTCAACGAATTGTGGATTGTGAACTTTGCAGTCAATTTCTACATATATTTCCTCGGTGGGGGACGAAAATTTCGCCAAGATTCGATGGCAGTATTTCAACAGTGTTTTCCAAAGCGTCCAGCTTGATCCCGCTTGATTACACTCTTCTTTCACGTTACATAATAACAATCTCAGTGTCATGGTGGGAGAAGAACAAAGCCAAAATGCGCCACGACCAACGCGGCGGAAAAAAAACAAATATGCGAGCGTCTGCCGCTCGAAAATCGCGTGAATGGATTCTAGGCCTTAGAGATTAGGAAGCTTCTAGAATACGGGCCATGACAGCAAATTTTCCTGGCTATCGTATGGTATTAGCGTCGAAAAATTCCGCTAAAAGCCGCATTTGACAGATTGAAGGAATTTTGTGAAGGCATGTTTTTCGCTACTTTTTTATTTGCAAGATTCATTCATTGTTTGGGTAATCATACATGTTGCCATGTTGCTACATATCAATCATATGCAAGAGTTGTATGTGTTGTAATAAAATACTAAGACTTTAGTGCAAATTTATACACTGTCACAAGAGCCGTTTGAATATGGTATTTCGTTCTGGGCGTATCAAAACAAAGTTGGCACTTTTTAATTGCTCAACACTTGACTCTGTGGAGGGTACACTCCTTGCGCAGTGTCTTCTCACTATTTAAACGGCAGGTATGAGTGAGAAGCACTGCGCAAGGAGTGTAATCGTTGGGTGACGTTGATAGGATCACCGTACACACTGTACTATAGTTGTCTCAGCGGCTCTACCATATTACTCACCAAAAATGCAGTTGTAAGATCACAGAGACCTGGCTTTCTCACTCATCTGGTCACTGGGATCTAGCTCCTAGTATCAACAGGTCAGCAGTGCCGACCATCACCAGCAGGAGAAGCTGCACACCGGCAATGTCAGACCTCTCCCACCTTGCAACTGCTGTTTTGGTGCAGATGAGTTCCAATTTCAACATAAGTGGAATTTTACGAGGGAGTGTCGTTCTCGGCGTCTAACTTGGACGTTATCCTGGCCCATTCTGTACGATCCGTTGCCAGTGCACCATCGCACCACGTCGTTTATTCAAAAGGCAAGTTGTGGGCAACCCTTGGATTTGGCAACCATGGCGTCTGAAATTTATTTCGTAGTGAACAACAGCAGCATCTCCTTAACTAGCGATGCTGTAACGCCCATCGACAACCGATCCTATTGGTGGATGCAATTCGGGACAGAAATCCTGACCAAGTGGTTCCAGATTTTCACCATGGTCATCGGTATCCCCGGAAATATCATGTCTCTTCTGGTGACGCTTAAGAAAGGGAACCGTCGCATCAGTACCTGTATCTATATGGCCGCCTTGGCTGTCGTAGACTCCTTTGTTCTGATTATAATTACGACGTACAAAGTTCTTGTGTTCCATGGACTTGGCGTCGGACTGGAGGCAAATCTCGTGTTTCTCTGGTAAGGTTGGTATGAATTCCACACCATAAAAAGTCAAGTTTGTGCACTTCTTGTGTAGCGTTTTCATCAGTACGTTGGCTGCCAAATCACTAGTGGCACTCTGGCGTGACCGAAACCACTCACTCGCAGAGGCGTGACTTCGATCGTATGTGACGAGATAAGCAGTTGTAAATTAAAGTGTCACGACATCTTGGCTACCAAGGGTTGTGACATCGCTCCGCCCTCCGACTACGCTCGCACAAACCCTTGGCATCTTTCGCAGTCATCACCTGTATTTCACTGGCTGTTCTGTTACCACCCCTCCGTTCAATACGCATTTGGTACCATCACATTTAGTGTTTTTATTTCAAATAGATATGTCATTAGGCCTATATATTGACATTCCTCATCATTTCGGAACTGCTACTTAATCCTTATTTTTACCATTAATTGGAAGAAATCCCCTATACCAGGACATCCCCGTACAACTAATCGATGGAACAGCTAAATGAAATTCACGGCTTAGCCACAGGAACTTGTACCAATGTTGGAAAAAAACACGCCATTATGGCCCGAAGGGCCATCAGAAAGGGCCGCAGGCCCGTAAAAGCAACCCTTACTGACAACACATATGACACGTGGGCTGACAGCTAGCCCCGACTGTACAATTCACTGGCTGCTTTCCATTTTTGTACTCACGAGTACTTTCTTTCCATCAATAAAAGTATCCCATGCCTGTCGTTCCAGCAGATTCAAACTCTGAATCCGGAAAATCAGGCCTTGAAATCGCGAATCGTTCGCTGTCATGCTGCAGCATTCGCCATGTTGTTATCTGTTACCTCGTTCCTAGTTCCTACGCAAGTAGATTGTACTACTGAAGAGTTAATTGGTATCATGCCAAAACCTGAAGGCGAGGTTAACGGGCAAATCTCAGGAGGGCTCTGATTGGTACATTGATTTCCCGATGTGGGTCAAATACAGAAATTCTAGTCCGAACACTGCCTCCTGTTGCTCATTTGCAGACAACTGACGGCCGCAACAAGAGTCAGATGAAGCCTATCGCGGGGGGTCTATTTTGATTGGTCCGTCCATCTCCAGGTCGTGTTTTGAATACTTTTAGTGCACGGCAATCGTATCACTTGACAACGCTGCTCTCCAGGCATTTTACTTGCTGTTTCAACCAGCTACACTCGCAATCACGCTCTCTGTTCACTCTTAGCCAGACAAACATTAAGAAAACCGCAATTTGTTATCAAAATCACGAAAAATATTCCTCTCGAAAAGCCGAATCGGCGAATGCACAGCATCGCCATCTTTACAGTTTGAGGTCACGTGACACGGGAACGACCAATCCGTGATCTGATCATGCTGATGACGTAGAACCAAAATCTGGTTCTTCGATTACTCATCATCTGACTCTGTATTAGCGTCCAGCAGATTCTAAAAATAGCAATACGAGTCAGACGTTCGGACTACAGAAATTCATGCGAAAGCTTCCAGGGGTAGTGGCGTAGTCTTTATGACGTAGCCAACACACGTGGAGTTCCAGGATGTGTCACGACGGAGTTCCCATTTCTCAGTGTTTCCCCATCCGACTCATCGCCATGTACTCTGACCCACAAACCCGAGGGGAGTTAGCCATGCGACTGACAAAAACCCGCGACAGACGGAAGCTCGGCATTCGACACAAGGCGTTTTAAGATTTGGTCATCACACAGAAACAAAGAAGCAATACCTAACAACGACCTTGGCGTCTATCGGAGTTTATGGAGACTCCCTTTAAGGACATCTTCCAGTATTTGAGTGATAACAGAGGTAGTGACGACATATATGTTTGAAGAGTACCCTGGGCAGAGTAGCCCAAGTCAATCCACTGAGATAAAGATGAACTTTTGCATCTTTACCCAAACGAATGTGGCTTTTTGGCTATATTTAACCCCATCGCGAGCAATGAAGCACCACCACACTGCCGACCTCCAAACTAAAGCGGCTGGTGTCATTATGCATATTCAAGAGTAGCCTGGTTCCTGGCCACCGTTCAGATGGCGCTGCGCCATATGGACGGTGGCCAGGGAACCAGACTAATTCAAGAGGAGGCGTGTCTTTTGTGGAAACACTGAACAATGGGGAACACAAGAAACCGTTACACCGAGAATCCACTCCAGCACTTTGCCGCATCTTACTCGATTTCCTTTTGCCTTCAGCTTTTGACCTCCTGCAGGGCCATCCTGTTCATTTTCTGTCGAAAAGGGCAAAAGCTGATAGACAAAGATAACACGTAACATATCTGATCTATTTCTGGTATGCCTTAAAAACCACAATCACGTGGCGCAAAATGCTGTTGATGGTGGATGCGCCACAAAGTCTGTGGCGATGGAACTTTGCTGCCCTTTCAGCGGTTACATCCCAACTGACACCATTCCTGTCTTTCTAGCTTTATTTGGTACGGGACGGACACGTTCGCATTGACATCCGGCCTATTCCTCGCCGAGATGAGCATCGATAGAGCTATAGCAGTCACCTTCCCCCTGAAAGCGCCAACTCTCTGCACGGCCTCGAGAGCGGTCAAGGTCACGTTGGTCACGTGCGCGTCACAAGTGATCTTCAACATCCAGAAGTTCTTCACTTACAAACTGCCGGATCCCCCGAATGGAGGCTTACTGCGCGATATCCCCGGAGCTGAATGGGTGGGGACTTTTCTAGACGTTTATCAACTAATCGTTGGTACTGCTGCACCGTTTTCCATTCTGATATTTTGTAACGGTGTCATTATCATTAGCGTCCATCGAGCTGCCACCAAACGAAGACAGATGGAAAACAGAAACGAACCGGAAAAGAAGGAAGCAAATCTGACTATGCTTCTTTTGATGACGTCACTGGCTTATTTTATCTGCTCCATTCCAAAACGAGTCGGAGACCTTTTCGTCAAATACGACATGAGCGACCCCTATTGGTCCTCTAGGTATTGGTTTGAGTGGTGGTTTTTCTCCGAACTTTGGCAACTAAATTCTGCAATCAATTTCTACATATATTTTCTCGGTGGAGGACGGAAATTCCGCCAGGATTCGATGGCCATATTTCTGCAGTGTTTTTCAAAGCGTCCGGCTTGATCCCAGTTATCCGATTTCATCCACGCCAAAGGCCATTACCTTGCCTGGATTCCCCGTATATCGCACGCCGGAGTAGACATAATTCTGAATTAATATCCATATTAATTCAAACGAATTAATGTCTACATTAAATCATTAAATCGACCAATAGAATTTGATTTTTATATGTGGACATTAATTCGATTTAATGTCCACATTAAATCGATTTAATACCACCATTAATTCGATTTAATGTCCACATTAATTCAAGCAGCTACTTCCGCCGATAAATACACAATCGACCAATCAGAGAAGACTTCTTTATGTGGACATTAATTCCATTTTATGTCTACATTAATTCGCACCCATGCACATCCGCCGCTAAAAACTCTCCTCTGATTGGTAGATTGTGTATTTATCGGCGGAAGTAGCAGATTGATTTAATGTGTAGGGCCTACATTACATCGATTTAATATGGACATTAATTCGATTTAATGGTGGTATTAAATCGATTTAATGTCCACATATAAAAATCAAATCCTATTGGTCGATATAATGTAGACATTAATTCGTTTAAATTAATGTGGATATTAATTCAGAATTTATGTCCACTCCGACGTGCGATAATACCAGCGGGCCTTTACTGCGCTAGGCTTGTCTCTGGTCTTCACTGAATTAACTTACCTTTTCCGAATTTGATTTATGTAGGCTACTACTACGAAAACGGTAGATCTATACCCACCATCAGATACATCGAAGGCTAGTTTTTGGTCATGTCACACTGAAGGTTGCTTTTATTGTTACCTGTTTGATATTCTGATATTTTCATGATAAATCCACTTTTCTTAAAACTTTTCAAACCGACAGGTTTATAACAACTCAAAATATCACATTCACATTTGGGAATCAAACATTGATGACTGACTACCGAGAAATTAAGAAAAAACCTACATGTATGTCGCAATACATGTACTTGATCAGTGTGTTTAGTTGGATGGTTATATCGGTCTCTCACTCGAAATAACGATCTAAAAATACAAAACTCCTCTGTCACAGCTTTCCGATCTGGTGTTCTGGATCAAATAGCTTGGTGTTTTCTAAATACGTCTATTTTATCTAATTTTCTTTTTTGTGTCATTACATGAATGAAAATAGTCCTTACTATTCATAGAATGCAAACGCCGTGTCATTGTTCATCTGTGGTTATTTTCGAGGCAACGATATAACGCTAAACCTTCAGCCTCGGTGGATTATCTCGGAGTAATGTTGATTTTCACAATGGGATGGTATGTCTTTCCAAAAGTGCTGCATGGCGAAGCTAAGAAGTTATCAGTGCTAGTCCGTGTTACAAGTAGGCCTACTTGCGGTGTCGGTCATCGACAAGGTTGATGTCGCTGTATCACTCTTTACTGCTGGATTTAGCTATGAGGCTTCATCAACCTGCTTGATTTTGCTGTAAGTCCTCTTTTGCCTGTTTGATTTCGCCACACTAGGGCCGTTATGACGACAGGCAAAAATCCACATGCGATCCGATCGAATCCGATTGTGGTTCAAAACTCTTGCGTGTAAACGCTACCCAGTGCGGTCCAGTGTGGATTTAAAATGGACCACCGATTTTGCTGGTGCCGAATCCACATTTGACCGCATTGGACCACAATGGACCACATACGACCAGATTAAAATTGCTCGTCTAAACGCAAATGAGACCCGAATCCGGATTCATCCTATCTGCGCGCATGCGCATTGATGTGGTTTTCTCCCTCCACTGACCGCACTCGCTGTGGAGAGTTCCACAAGGGTAATTTGAAGTCGGAATGTGACCAGATTAACATGCCTGCAGGCATGTTAATACACATGTGTAAACGCTACCCCTAAACTTGGAACACAATCCGGTCCAGAATCGGATCGAATCTAAGGGTTTTTTGGCTTGTCGTCTAAACGGCGCTACTAGTACTATGAGTCCTCATCAACCCGGTTGATTTTGCTGTAAGTCCCCATCGACCTGGTTGATTTCGACACCATGCAGTCTTCAACAATCCGGCTAATTTCGATGTGAATTCATTTTGACGCCGAGAATAGATTTCATTGAAGAGAACCGCAAGGAGACTGATGAGAAACACACGATTTCGAAAGCGGAATATCACAGTGATCGGTGGGATATTCTCTGGTTGTGAGAAGGCGGCAACTTTCGAATTAGGCACTGGGGATTTTCAGAGAAGGGAAATTGGAAAAAAATCAGTCTTCTAGTCGGCTTCAGACGAGCACAATTCATTAGTGGTGGCTAGGAGAAATTCTTGCCTCTTAAACAAATAGATAAAGGTGACATTTAATGGTAGCCTATTATTGTAATGAAGGCAATGACTTAATGTTAGAGAGTAAAATTTGGAGGTGAAAGAAGCGATCCCTGTGGGATTCCAAACAGACGGTGAAATTTCTAGGCTTAAAGTTGAGCTTTCTCAATGGAGGTGGGCGGGTTGTGAGCGTTTTTTTATCCTCTTGTAGAGTATTAATATGGGGAAGCGATGACACAGAAGTTTTATCTCCTACAGGAAGCAAGAGGCCAAAATACTCACGTCCGAGTTGAATTTCACGAAGTCCGTTGTTCTACTGTTTTCGCGATGCATGTAGACATTCTACTTATTTATTTAATACCCTTTTTAAAAATTGAGAAATGCGCGAGCACTGTTTTTTAAACATTTCAAGCGACATTTTTGTAAAAACACATATATATCGTCAAGTGGACATTGGAAAGGGAACAGTCCGAATCGAATTGTCATATTTCTATGCGGGATACTGTTCGGCCAAGACGGGATCGGCGCTGAAACACACTGAATTCTGTATTTTTACCCGGATGACTCTTACTATCAAGGTGCAGGTTTCATTCTAACGGAAGGTAAGACCCAATGCTGCAATAACGAGCTCATTAAAGTCCTTTTACTGCATCTTATCCCTAGTCCGGTTCCATGACCTGCCGTATCGTGGCGCTGACTGATTTGCAATACAGGCTGTATCGCAATCACTCAGCACCACGATACGGCAGGTCAGGGAACCAGACAATCTTACCCCTTGTCGACACCTAAGCTGGCAGTACATTTACGGAAATATCACCTGTGAGCCAACATCTGTGTGTGCTACCTCATCTCTGCCTAACATGTCTGTGAGCCAACATCTGTGTGTGCCAACTCATCTCTGCCTAAAATGTCTGTGAGCCAACATCTGTGTGTGCTGCCTCATCTCTGCCTAACATGTCTTTGAGCCCTCATCTGTGTGTGCTGCCTCATCTCTGCCTAACATGTCTGTGAGCCAACATCTGTATGTGCTACCTCATCTCTGCCTAACATGTCTGTGAGCCACCATCTGTGTGTGCTACCTCATCTCTGCCCTAGCATGTCTGTGAGCCAACATCTGGGTGTGCTGCCTCATCTCTGCGAGTTTTCTGTCTGTGACACGGCTCACAGGTGCGATTTCTGATCTCACAGTCATAATTTCTATGTTTGCTGCCAGCTTTATGAAGGCATGTCAGTGAGATGGTCGTATTGAGATGACTCACAGACATGAATTCCTATGTGTGCTGCCAGCGTGATGATCGCATGAGATCGCACTGAGATGACTGACTCACAAGCTACGGTTAGACCTTACACCTGTTCAAAATACCCGTGTTTTTCCAGACCCGTCTGTACGAAAAGCCCGGCGAGAGGTCACACTACCACATTGTAATAAGTAGCCCGGCGACAGGTGCGCTACATGCATTTACTCTTTTTTGGCACACATTGTTCGAGGCGCTAAAACTGCGAGGTCACTTAATGACTGCGCCATCTGTAGCCGTGCTAAGAACTAAAGAAAATACGGCGAGTTTGCCGTATTTCAAAAACCCGTGTTTTTCAGACACGGGTCTTGAAGCCCGGCAATTCATAGGTGTGACCGCAAAAAACCGGGGATTTTAATATGTAGTGTGACTAGGCTACAGGTCTAGACATGAATTTTGTAGTGTACTGCCAGCTTGAAAGTCTGGCAACATTTTTCCAACATTCAGAGTAACAACGTTCACCTTGTCGGAAAAATGTTGGGAAAACCTTGTTGGAAAAAATGTGAACAGCGGAAAGAGTTTTCCAACATGTTGTTCAAACATTGCAGTGTAAGTCAGTTGACCAACAGTGTCACTATGGCCCAATTCAATGCCTAGCGGACCTATTTAGGCCTATATGTATGCTTGATTGAGCACCAATCAGGAGAATTTTCTTTTGTATTGGTCCGCTATTCATCGTTTCGACGGCCCGCGCCATCTTGAATTTCTTGCAAACTGCACATGCGCAGTTACATCTGGTAGGCAGTCTCGCGCAGGCCTGTGGGACACAGGGGCAAATTCGTATCTCTTGAACAATCACTTTGCGTTGGTTTCCCTACCAGAAAAGTGCGCATGCGCGGGTTCCAAGAAATCTCCGTGGAAACCAAGATGGCGGCGGGTCGTCGAAACGATGAATAACTTTGCTGCCATCTTTTGGCAATAAGCGCGTCTGACTGCTCCTATTTGTTGGCCACTGTAAATAGTGAGGAATGTTCGGAAAATGTTGGAAAATGATGTCAGACGCTCCATGACGACAATGGCCTTGTCTAGTTATGGTACGACTTGGTGGTATCATGTGGATGTCCGGCCGTAACATTACTTTCTGTTAGGGGGTCGGGCAAACATGCGATACCAATCCAATGGAACTTACGCTTTTGGAACACAACTTTCATTGCTAGAAGAGTCATATTCGTACTACCGCGGTAACCCGTGAGCCTGATAAACAAGTTGCCCGGCCAACACAAGACTTTGAGAATCATGTCCGCGATGGATACCTCTCAGCATCAGTTCCAAGTGACTGCGGAAGCCGAAGACAATGTACATGTATTCAATGAATTCCTTCAAGTTGTCCACTTCTTCAAAGGTTACGTCATGTGTTTTATTCTGTGCTTCGGCGCGCTAGGAAACTGTTTATCGTTCCTGATATTTTGGGGCAAAAGGCAAGACGGGCCGATTCGTTATCTCTGCACCCTTGCAATTACCGATCTAGGTGTAATTCTCTTCAGTAACCTGACGTACTGGTTGAAATCCGGCCTGCCGGCGATCACAGGCGGTGCATACTTTCTCAACATCTTCAGCAACAGCGTTCAGTGTAAACTTTTGTTGTTTATTGGTCACGTGTTTGAGTGTTTCTCCGCCTGGATTATTGTTGCCTTTTCGGTGGAAAGGGCATTCGTCGTTTGGTATCCTTTGAAACGTGCAAGCATCACGTCACGAAAAAGAAACATATTAATCTTAGCAATCGCTTTCTTCTCTTGTGTAATGAGCGTGCAGAGACTGATTTACTACGATTCCAACTACCTAAGATTCCCAGCAAGTTGTACGTACAGAATTGACACACCCGCAACCACGCAGTTGATTTTGGCCCAATACGAAGTAACATCGTACATCTATGTACCGTGTGCGCTAATTTTTTGTGGAAATATCATCATTTTCATTGGGATATCGAGGTCAAAGGAAGCAATCCGAGGAAAGACATCTTCGGAGATCAACCGACGTGATAAAAGAATGATTATCTCATTGATGTCCGTGTCAACCATGTACGCCGTTCTTTTGCTGCCCGAGGCGACCATCCTGACCTTTCTACGCAGTCTCAGCGATTACGAATACAGTGGCGACGTCTTGTGGATTAAGAAGGTCAGACAGATCTCATATTTCCTAGCCATTATGAGTTTAATTAACTACTGTTGCAATTTCATCATTTACGGTTTCACTCTGCAGTTTTTTCGAAAGAGAATCGCGAGGTTTTTCACGTGTTGGGTCAGGAGGTCAAGGTCAGATGCAGATGCGAGCGAATGGACGAGATCAACACTTGCCAGTGACGATCCTGACGCAAGAGGGCGCTGATCAAAACTTGACCTTGATTCCAAGAAGCAGTTGGTCTCCAGGTATTCGGAACTTCCGAAGGCAACTGCTCGGCAATTTCTGTAGACACTCGCATTTCCCCTCGGACACAATTCCAAGGCAGCCATCTTGAATGCGCAAGGATTCCCTTCATTTTCTGTGGGTTTGGCATTCGGAACTTCCGAAGGCAACTGCTCGGCAATTTTCGTAGACACTCGCATTTCCCCTCGGACACAATTCCAAGGCAGCAATCTTGAATGCGCAACGATTTCAATGCGTTTCTGGTGGTTTGGATGCGGTTGCCTCATCACACCCTGCGCATGAACGAAATAGGTCACACAAAAACGTTGCGTTATTGATCAATAATTGGCAGATTGGGTGACATATCGGTCAGTTTATATATAATATGCCTCAACTTATCCAGGAAATAAGGTTGGATATCTTAGCAGGCCAAAATTCGGCGAAAATAGTTCCACGGTCGGTCACGTGGCATTGTTGATAACAACATGGCCGCCTTGGATTTGTGTCCGAGGTGGAATGCGCCGCCCAGTGGATAGATAAGCAGTTCGCTTCAGGTCGTTCCTAATGTGGGTTTGGATGCGGTCGCCTCATCACACCCTGCGCATGAACGAAATAGGTCACACAAAAACGTTGCGTTATTGATCAATAATTGGCAGATTGGGTAAGATATCGGTAAGTTTATATATAATATGCCTCAACTTATCCAGGAAATAAGGTTGGATATCTTAGCAGGCCAAAATTCGGCCAAAATAGTCCCACGGTCGGTCACGTGGGTTTGTTGATAAACAACATGGCTGCCTTCGACTTGTGTCCGAGGTGAAATGCGCCGCCCAGTTGACAGATAAGCAGTTCGCCTCAGGTCGTTCCGAATGGGTCGGGACAAGATTACAAAAGGAACGACAAAAAATTGTCCTTTTTTAGGTCAGGGCTGAAAATGGGTGGCATTCCTTATCCACCCACCTGATTTGGATTCCATGCTCCGTTGTTCGTTCTTTGTTTGTGAATGATAAACCAGTACGAATAGGCCTACGACGCATCAGAATTTCCATGAAATGAACGAGGAAGTTCATGTCCAACAATCATTATCATGTTATAATGGATAATTATCTATCGAGACGTTTACCAACAAATGTGTGGGCGGTCGGGGTGGGCGGTTATTGAACCTCTCGACATCAAGAGCAGGTCGGGTCATTCACTGAAATCGTCCATGAATATCGTCACTCGAGAAGGAACAACTTGGTACTGATGCAAAGTCCAAAAATATTCTCCATGTCTCATTGCACAGGTGCGATAGAAGTCTTTGCAAAATTGAGAGATGTTGATACTAAACGCGAACAGATGTACTCTTCTTTCCACCTCCGATTGGCGCGAGATTTTCAATTTCAGCCGATATCTCCGCAAAGGCTGTTGGTCACATTTGACATACATGCATCAATTGACTTGTCGTTCTGGTCGGTATCTTTCTGCTAACGTTTTTCGCGTCAGGCCAACATAACGGATCCCTTTTTCAAAACCCATTTCATTTCGCCACGGTGCTCAATATGCAGCTTACACATGCGCAATGCATTGCGTCATTTCAAAATGGCCGCCATTTCGGCCGCAAAAACGAAGTGTGATTGGTGAAAGAACTTTTTTATGTCACGTTTATAGCGAAAGTGACAACGATGATGCCTGTCGCGGCAAAAAAGAGAAATCGATTGATGTACGGTATGTCAAATTTGACCCAGCCGTTGCGGAGATATCGGCCATAAACATCGCGCCAATTGGATGTGGAATGCATGGAATGAAGAGTAGATATATAACATCACAATCTGATCGTTCAGAAATCTCGTGTCGT
>NMRB01001157.1:49240-92482 GCA_002633025.1 Notospermus geniculatus | reverse complement strand
CCTCGTGTGCTGCGGGCCTAATCACCATCGCCTCGTGTGCTGCGGGCCTAATCACCATCATCCTGTTTCAAACTGCGTTGCTTTACCCTTCGTATCCTTTCTTCCACAGGTATGACATGAAGTCAGACTCCAGCATGATCAAGGACCGCCGTTACCACCTTCGACATTACTTATCCTGTTTCGTCGGGAGTGAATGCACCGAGTGGTTGGTGAAGAGAGGCGAGGCCAGTAACAAGAAGGTCGCGGTGGAAGCCATGCAGTTGCTGGTCGACCATGGCATCGTGCACCATGGTAAGATGGTGAAAAGTGATTGAAGAGAAGAGACACAGAAAAAAAGTGACTTTAGAAAGAACATGATTGATTGGTGATTTAGCCTTTCTCGTGATTAACGGTGTTTTGTCAAGTGATTCTGAGTGTTGATCGCTGAGTGTGGTACAGGGTGTACCAAACAAGTGAATAACAGATTCTCTTTTAGTGTTTATTGCACCCTCTCGAAGAGGAATGAGCCTTTGTTTTCCAAGACGTTTTTCCGTCTCAATTTCAGTTTGTGACGATCATCCCTTCAAGAATGAGTACCTCTTCTACCGGTTCCGGCGAGACGACAACACAGTCGTGGATACCAAAGAGTCTAGCGTTTTATCAAGGGGTTTAACTCTCTACAGAAGGTAAAAACGACTCGAATATCAGTCTTTGCGTGGGCTTTCCATTGGCGCATTTTAGCGCGCGTTTTTCTCGCGCCGAAAAGTTGATCATGTGTGCGACTTCTCGGCGCGGGATAAACGCGCGCTAAAACTCGCCCCTGGAAAGCTATAGCTTTAATAAATTTTCTGGCGGCATTGCTGGAAACTTTGCATCAATATACCGGTGGGGGTCACAATATGATACATATTTAGTGGGATAATATTTTTTCCCAAACAAATACTAATTTCTGCCCCTAGTGGGCTCTCAGGCAACTAAAACGGTGAGGAAAGCGATTTTTGGAAAAAACATTAGTTAAAGCGGTTCTGCGATTAAAAGCAGGTGAAACGAATTTCGAAATTTTATTTTTTAGACTGCACGATGACAGCTTGGGTGTGCTCGCTGAGCATAAGGAAGCTGGCCACAGCTATCAGAACAGCTTCTACGGCGACGAATTGATCACGTGGATACGAGCGAACGTCGACCAACAGAAAAGTCGAGACAACGTGGAGGAAGAGTGTAAGGAATTGTTAGAGTTCGACGTGATCAGACACGGTAGGTCTTCTTCAGATTCCGAACGGAACAACAACGATAGGCCTGGAGGTGCTCCTTCAGGTGAGAGTGGCTCGTGCGAGTTCGCTCTGTACGGGCAAATCAACCGGAGAAAACTATGGTTTCGTCGTTTTACCAACATGGTAAACTGCCCGTTGAGAGCCAACTCCTTTCATTTCCTTGGAGAAGCAAGCAGCACGCCTGGGAAGAAGCCATGCAGCAGCGCACCTGGCGATATCTAATGGCCAACAATCTACTCGCAATCCACCGCAGACTAGGCGAGATAGGCACTGGTATGATTTGACATGGGGCGAGCATCGCAGGCGAAAAGATTCCATGCATCGCTCTCCAGCGCACACTTGGCGTCAACAGCCGATTTTGCTCGGTGCGTGGTGATTAGATGGTGCGATATCGCCAAGTGTGCTGTCCGCTTTTAGAACTCGACCTCGGCATTGCGCAAGCTCTGACATTGGTCGCTCGTTTTCGGATGTGCACTCTTGTTCAAATGGTTCCAAAGCACAGCTCTCCCCCGAACATTTTTCATAAAATTACAAAAAAATGTCTTATTTTTCAGTCACGGATGATCACCACTTCAAAGACAGTCATCTATTATACCAATTCAAGCCAGAGTTTCACAGAAAGAGAAGTCTAGTGGGATTATTACTTACCAAGTCCGATCGAAACACCGTCAGACCTCACTGCGATTCAAGTAGTTCCACGACGAGTTCAAATCCATCATTGCGAAAAATATCTGTTGGTAGGCTCTATTAAAATGTTATGAAAAAAAAACAAAGATAATGATGTGAAGAAATGTAATAGCTTTCAAGCTGGAAATACATTAGGAACCCTCAATTCTGAGTCCGCATCCTCAAAGGGTGACATGTTGCGTGGAATTGCTTTTTCCATTGAGTGAGGTTTCGCAAATCTGACGAAACACGAAGTACGATACACGAAATTCAACTTCATTTCCATGACCAAATGTATTTCTGGAGATGGTTGCTACCACAAATGTCGGTGCGTCCTTTAGCATAATGTAAGACCGCGAGAGTTAGGGTCATTTTGAATTTTTAAATTTCCACTTCGTACCTACGAAGTGGAAACGAAAGATAAATTTTAAAGTTTAATATACACCGTAACTCTATCGGTCTAACGTCACGCAGTAAAAGACGTTCTTGCAGCAGGCGGAATTTTTGTGGTACCAACCATCTCCTGAAACACATTACGTCATGGAAATGAAGTCCAATTTCGTATTTCGTACTTCGTGTTTCGTCAGATTTTCGAAACCTCACTATTGATTTGTTGATGTTTATGTTGGTACATTTGTAATGTTGATACCTTTCCTCTTTCAGGAAGTTCGTGCAGCAGTTCAAGTGAAGCATCTCTTTCCTACGCCATCCCGACCACAGAAAGCGACTACACTACCGGAGACGAAGACAGTCATTCCCTAGCCGAGAGTGTCTCCCCCAAACCTGTCATCATCCGCAAGGTCACAGCCGAGGAGTTGGAGGATCCAGAGTCTCCGTTTGTCAAGAAAAATATCAGCGTAAGTTCCTCGTCCACATTTTATTGGTGGAAAAATGGTATTCCCATTTAATGGGACCTACATGGTCGGTAACTCAGGTTTCAAGGTCATGTTTGGGTCGAGGGAGGGGCAGTACCCCTCAACTCTTCCCTTAAGCGGGTGATCCACTGTTGCGATATTGGCTTGAGACAGGGTTGCGTTCCCTTGCGATTACCTTATAAGGACTTCCGATTGCCATATAAGGTAACCGCAAGGGAACGCAACCCCGTCTCAAGCCGAAATCGCAACAGTGGATCACCCGCTTTTCCGACGATGCTTCGTGCGTATGGCTTGCATTCTGACATGTATGTTCTTGTCCCTTCAGATAATGGCCGACTCTGTTGGATTTGGATTTGTCGTCAGGGGTGCGAGCCCCACATACGTCCAAACGATCGACCCCACGGGACCTGCTGCCAGTGCTGGATTAAAGGTATTAAACACTAGGCCAACTTTGTGTGAAGGCGGCCACTGATGGATCGGAGTTTGAATCACGCGCTCATTCCAAGACATCACTGAGGGAGACGTCGGGAAGGGCGTTGTCCACTCCGTCGTCTGCTATCTTCAATTCGTCTTTTCGACCTCCCCCCGCGCCATCTTGGTTTCTACGAAGATTTTGTGCGTGCGCACTTATCTGGTAGGCAAACCAACGCATGTGATTGGTCGGGAGATACGAATTTGCCCAGCAAACAAAACTGCGGCTGTGCAGTTTGCAAGAAATCCAAGATGGCGGGGGGGGGGCGTCGAAACGATGAATGCAAGAACTGTTTGGAATTTGTGGAGTAGGCCTACCAGATTATTGATCGAGCAATAGGAGCTGTCAGTGAGTTGACCAATGGGTGTCACTGCGGCCCAATTCAATGCATATAGCGGACCTATTCATTCTTGATCGAGCACCAGTCACGTGGATTTTCCTTTGTATTGGTCCGCTAGAACTTTGCTGCCATCTTTTGGCAATACACGCGGCTGACTGCTCCTATTACCTTTCCGTTGGTGGTCGAACGCACAAGACTTTGGACTCTGCGATATTTTCCACTAAAAAACAGCCTGACTGAAGTTTTGATGTCACGGATGTTTCTTCCAATTCATAGGTTCGCCAGTTCATCTACGCTGTCAACGGCCGATTGGTTGTCAGGAACGCCCACAGGGAGGTTGCCACGTTGATCAAATCGTGCCATGAGCGATTGAATCTTGTTGTTATGATGCACTTTCGGGACGCTTCAAACGAAAAAGTGTAGTGGCCGATGGCCGCCAACGCTGTTCGCATGGGATGCGTTATGTCGTCTGTCAGAGGATTCAGAGAGTCGAGTACGATTGCATGGACATTTGAGAAGTCACCCCGTGTGATAGAATCTAATGCCCCCGTCTTTCTGATGTCCCCATGCATTTTTTGCACAGGATTAAGGGTCTTGGGCCGACCGGACAGAAAGTCCGATAGTGCTACCGACACGTATCGGCAGAACGCATTTTCCCATTAACTAAACCGCCGATAGGCACCGAAAGCACTATCGGACTTTCTGTGCCCTGGTCTCTCTAGAGTCGTCCAGTAATTCAATGGTGCCGCTTAATCCTTATCGGGGGACATTAGATTCTATACACCCAGTAACCCGATGTGTCAGCGATGCTATGTCACCAGCCAAGTACATACATGTAGTCTGACATGCCTGATGTCTCTACCCTAAGCACAAGTAGCGCGGATACCACCAGGGTTTGCCGATGTGAGAATGGACACCCAAAGGAAACGACTCAATCATCTCTTGATATGACTGTTTTGTAAATGTATTGTAAAATGGTGTAAAAAGTATAATTGTAAGATATCATGATGTTTGTATGAAGCAAAAAAGATGTAAATATCCATTTCAAAATTCATCAGATTTCTTCCTTGGTTCGTCGTGTTCTTGCCATAGTCGGTGGATAGCCGGTGTAACATCTGCCAGTGTTCCCCATCTGTGAGTGTTCCCCTCCTGTCGGACAGAATAAGTAGCTACTTGAGCTAGGGGACACACAGAGAAACATGTCGATCTGTCTGCCAGCGTTTCCCAGGCAAACAATAAGGGGGGGGGGGGCACAGTGACCCACAGAAACACAGGCAGACCCGTGTAATATGTCACATTCTTCCCACTTCTCGGTGTTTCCCTTCATTGTGGGAATGCTGTGAAATGACAGTGTCAGATTTCTCCGTGTTCGCCTCTGAAAAAGTCAAGTTTAAAAAAGGATTTGGGGCCTATATACATGTAAGTTATGCTCGGTGATTGTGAACACTCGAGTGCCACAATAGGGCCGTTTAGACGACAAGCCAAAAAAACACTCAGATTCAATCCGATTGGATCCGATCGACCCGCATTGGGTATCATTTGCGTTTAGACGAGATTTGAATGTGGTCGTATGTGGTCCAATGTGGATTCGGGACGATTTTAAATCCACATTGGACCGCATTGGGTATAGCGTTTACACGCAAAAGTTTTGAACCACAATCGGATTCGATCGGATCTCATGTGGATTTTTGCCTGTCGTCTAAACGGCCCTAGTGTGTTTGTTATGAACCTTTTGGTTTCCAGGAATGCTGTCTGGTCAATAATGGGTCATTTTCCAGGGTAGACCTATGTCGACTGAAAAAAACATGAAAAAAACAAAGTCATGGGGTGTTCTTAGTCTTGGTTCTGTGCACACGACGCTATTGGAAGAAAAATCTGTGCAGCGAACGGTGGATATTTTTCCACTTCAAAGAGCCATAACATCGAAAGGCTCATTGTCAGTACGGTAGGCCTAGACCATAGGCCTATGCACTGCAGAATGACGGTTGCGTAAACTTCCCAGGGTTTTCTGGTTTATAAAGGGCGTATATCGCGCACGCCTGCTCATTTTGGGTGGAAACAGGTGCTGGGCAAACAGCCCAAGACGAAACTCGCTGCTTTGCAGGGACACTTTAGCCTAAAAAGTGATCCTTACCATCAACGTACAGACGAAGGGGGAGACCCCAAACTAACGTTATGTCCCCCAAACTTTCGGCGTGTTTCCTGTTGGCTCTGTTCGCAGTTGCCTCGGGAAAGTTCTTCCGATTCGAGAAGGGGTACGAATACGTCTACAAGGCTATAGCAGACGTCAGTCTTCATAAGTTGGGAAATTTTGAGTTGAAAGCNACGGGCGACTCGGTATTCAATCCAATCCTACGGGCGACTCGGTATTCAATCCAATCCTACGCGCGACTCGGTATTCAATCCAATCCTATGGGCGACTCGGTATTCAATCCAATCCTATGGGTGAGATTCTGAGGGTTGAAAGTTGTAATCTGCTTACTCAAATCTTCCTCCTCCTTTTCAGGTGCTTCACTACAATGACCATATAGGGACAGTCTCCCATGCCACAGTGAATGAGACATTTAGTGCAGGGGATATTCCAAAAGGGTAAGTTGTATTTAAAACCTTTCTGCAAAATTATCCTGAGGCGCATCATGAATGTCGTCTTGGATTATGGTGAATGTCTTCTCCTGAGTTAGTGAGAATGTCATTAGGGAGAATGTCTTCTCCCTAATGACTCCTGTCATTAGGGAGTTTAACAGCATTACTTCAGTTTGTTAGGTAAATATTTTCAAACTTGGGCCAAAATCCAAATACCGGTACTACAAGGACATTTCAAGGGAGGTGTTTTATCAGACCTTAAATCCTTGAGGTTCTAAAATTTGCTCCCTTCTCACTAAACCATGTTGTGCCCTGGAAAGATCATGCGCGCAAGACTAGAAAGATGCGCAAGGTCTGGTCTGTCACAAGGCCTAAATGTTTGGCCGACCCTCAAATGTTCAGTCGGTCTTAACTTTGGCAGTCAACTATGACAGTGGTGCTTCTTATAAAACCAAGTCTTTGAAAGTGAAGTGTGCCATGAAATTACTCGCCAGGCATCTAATAATTGCTCTCAATTATAGATACCATCCGTTCGAGAACTACAGGCCCGTGACACCAGTCAACAATTTTCAAAGATTGAGTAAGTGGGCACTTTTCCCTTGTCTGATCTTTTAGTTATGTAAATTAGCCAAGACTGACACAGGTCCCTGGACAAACCAGCGGGATTTCATTTTTTTCTCGTAAGGTAAAAAACATTTTTACCACTGATTAAAATAAGATTATTTCATTTACAACTAGGTGGTGTACAAGAATCCTCAACTCTATTTATGGAAAGGTGTTATAAAGTATCCGTTTTTTTCCCAGATATCCCCAACTTTGCCAGTGTGGCGAAGGGTCAAGCATCCATTCTGACAAGGAACAAGTTGAAGGGGCCTAGCATTGTGAAACCAAAGTCAAAACTCGTTGATGGTACCATTCATGTTAATGCGGTAGGTTTTCAAGCCATTAAAGGGATGCCAAACAAACCATAAACAAGTGATTTTTTTTCTGAAGGATTTAAAATGAAATACAACAAATCTGATAGGCGTTATATTTTTGTCAACGATCCGAGATGGAGTACCGGTACTAAGTCTCCTACTGTTGAAAAAAAGAACTCCTGCTATACTGAGCAACTCAATTGCGTGTTTCAGTTGTCCTTTTTCTCTTTGCAGCATCCTGAGCCAAAAAAAGTAAAGCTTGAACATGACATGGACGAGATCAAGGGAAATTTGTCCTGCCTTTACAACCAACCCAAGCGTGGTAAGCTATAGTGTTGTTAAAACTGAGATTTGCTTTGAAAGTTGCTGTTCTTGATAAAGTTGTAGCACTAGTAAAGCAGCATCCAGGACTTTTCCTCCAGTATTTTTCCAAAGCATATTCTGGTGTATTTTTCATTACAGGTTCTCTTGAGGGTGCAAAGTGCTTCAGACTACTGGTAAACATTTTGAAGAGGTTGCCCGACGGAGAACTAACCAAGGTGGCCAACACCTATTTCTACGCCAAGGATGACACGATCTTGGGGAAAATGTAAGTTAGCATGCAGACAGCAGATTATGGTTGTGTTGATGTCATTTTTGTGACATCATGAATCTTGCCTCTCCCTTCAAAGCACTGTCGGCAAAGGGGTAAGAGTGGACTTAAAATTGGCACCTCAGTCAGTTTGAGTGCAGCAATGTCCCAATCTAAAATGAGAACTTGGGAGCAGTCGCTAGAGCTTACTGTCATTCGTGATGTCGGGCTGTTCTTTGCTTTTTATGAACCAAGGCCGTTTTACTTTGCTTGAAGAAAACCCCTTGTTATCAATTTTATTTCCCTGACTTCTTCAGTATCACCAGAAGAATGAGGAGCGATCGCCTCTTCTTGGTGGATGCATTTGCTGAGCTAAACACCAAGCTTTCCATCGACCTGTTGGTGAAATTTGGCTTCAAGGCAACACCAGAGATAATGACAAGGATGTTCGCTCATTTTGTTGGACGAGATAGTCTACCCCAGCAGGTAATAAATGGATGTTTTGAAAAGTACAGTGGCCCATAAGGGACATTTATTTTTCATTTTATATTTTTATTTTTTTCATACTTTTATCCGTTGAATAAAGTTTATTCCATGGAGTTAACTTATCTCCACGTGGAGTTAACTTTTCTCAGCGAAAATCATGTCACTTTACTCCACACGAAGAAACATTTGCTCCAAGCGGAGTACAGTCTACTCCATGGAATAAAGTTATTGCCACGGAGAAAAGTATGAAAAAAATAAAAATATAGGGCCTAAAATGAAAAATAAAATGTCCCTTATGGGCCACTGTAGAAAAGCTACCTTTCCTTTCATTTATTAGGGATGATTAACTGTTGACAAGTGCTCAACTATTGACGAACAGTCAACTATTGACAAACACAAACCTTTTCCATGTTTGTGAAATCTAACCTTTGAATGTCTTGTGCACTCATCCCATCTTTTCAGACCTTCGTTGAGGAGCTGAAACGCTATGCTCTCCATCCTGAAGATTTCCCCAGTGACATACAGAACGAGAAGACTCACCATGAAGCTCTTCTTCTGCTTGGAAGTTATGTCAACACGCTGAAGAAACATAAGAAGATGGAGGAGGCCCATTCTTTGGTTAGTGAACTGGAGGCAATGCTTGGAGTACATGGTGAGTGGACAGTTTGATCCGCTCTGGCTAAGTCGCATGTCGCTCAGAAGGCGAGCCTAAACAAACCGAGATGACACCAGGAGAGAATGGAAGAAATAGATTCTTTCACATCATTTCATAAGACAGACAATACTGAAACTCAAAATATTTGGTCTCAACCTGGCAAGGTAAGAGCGACATGCATCTCGTTTTGCCAGAGTCGGTCACGTATTCTTAAAATTAAGTACCTGTATGGCTAAATCTAGGCTGCTCTGAGCACCACCTTGATAGCGAAGTGTTGGCCACGCAACTATATTGGCGGAGTGTTGGCTGCCACCTCATCGGCTCTGTTGGCTGCCAAATTATTGGCAGTGTTGGCCACCACCTTAGCATACTGTTAGGCTGCCACTGTCATATTAGCGGACTGTTGGTTACCACCTTTTTAGCAGTGATTATTGGCAGTCAGTTTTTGAGCTCAGTCAGTGCCGAGACCTGCTAAAATTGTGGTGACAACACACTAATAGATATTAATAGACACTAATACGTAATTACTTGGTTTTGAACTTGGGAATATTTTATTTTCTCATCTTAGTCAATGCTAGGACTTTCCAGTTGGAAGTCCTAGCAGCTCCTAGTCAATACTAAGACTGAAGCAAATTGCATTAGCCGTCCAGGTACCGGTACTTAAACTCGGCATAATCATGTTTTTTCCAGATCCCTACGATTACCGCATGAAAAGGTCAATACTTTCGGAACAAGATGCTCTTTTTAAAGATATCAGAAGCATGATCCTGATTGAAGCACTGGGAAATGCTGGCATGGATCGATCGTTCGAGCACATTGTGTCTTACATCAATGTAACAACTGTTCCACTTCTGAAGAGATCGGGTCTGCATGCTCTGCGAAACTTCCATCATGACAGGGTAAGTTTGGGATTTACACATAATCACTTACCGGTAGTCTGTTCTTATTCTTCAACCAAATCTATATCATTTGTACTGAAAGATTCTAAGAAAATTGGTATGCATTTCCCGAAGTGCATATTTTCTGGGTGCGGTGGGGAAATCGGTAGGAAAATTTGTTCCCAGAAAATTTGTACTGAAACAAGCCTGGTAGCGACTGGGGTTCGCTATGTCGAATAAGCATGGTTGGGGAGAAGTGAGGAATTAAGGATGTGGAGGAAGTTATGACTGTAATGATGACTGGATATGCCTAATACATGTTTTACATGCATTCCCATGCGAAATAAACGCAAGATCATTAAAATGCACGATGAAAAAAAACAGAAAGGTAAAAGAAGAAACAAAAAAATAATGAGTCAAGGCAAAGAAAATTTACACGCCCCGCGTATCGAACCCGAGACCTTCTGCTCCATGGGCAGGCTGCTTTGCCACTCGGCCATGGCGACTATGCACTCTGTGCGGCGCTAATATGCATGCATGTATTGTTTGGATATGTCAGGCGGCGCTGGAAATTTCCTGTGTTGAAATTTCGGCAAAAGATGCACAATCGTTAACCTCTCCAACGTCAGTGTAGATAAATGTATCAAAATAAATGTATCAAAATAAGAAACATTTTTTGTATCAAAGACTGACGAAAACAGTGCGATTGTATATAAAGTACCGGTACATTACGAACTACATCGCGCATGCATATTAGGCCTAATATGTGAAGAAATAGTCCCTCCGCGGTGTATTGATTGACGATCAGGTCACGGAATCGCAAGGATAATGACTTCTCAACTCCTGACCGGTAACTGCTTTAAAAATCGTGTCTAATCGTGCGCATTAAATAAAATGGCTCCCAATAGCTATTGACAACATTGTCCATGTGACGTATTTACATTTTTAGTACAGTTTACAAACGTTTTAAACACCATTTTATCTACCGCAACGACTCCCGTCTGGCCTCCCTATTAAAATGTCTAAAAATAGATTTAGAAATCGCGGAAATTTGTACCTTTCCTGACGTTTGTTCGTACTGCCCAACCAATCAGGTCGACAGCTAATGGTAGACTATCACCAGACGCAATATGACGTTCAAACACCGCAAAAGAAGGCCGTAAACGTGAAGTAAAGCTTGATTACGTCATACAAATGCCTTGGAAAAGTGGTGTGAAAATAGGGGTCCATATGGCCGCAGCTAGCGCTCCAAGCGGCTCCATAGCGAACCAAAAATGTGGCCTCCATCCCACTGAGTTTCACAGGATGATAAGTTTCATTTCACCCTGTAGGCTGCTGAATTGCTGTTAAACACAGCAACTAATGACGAGGATGATACAGTGCGATATGAAGCTGGGCTCCATTATCAAAGACATCCTAAGGGTTTGCCAGCAAAGCTTATTGATGGACCTGGGTAAGTTTTGTCGTAATGCATCACAGGAGGCTGGAGTCGATCAGAATCTTCAATAAAAACTTGACGATGGGACAAGTATTGTCAAGCATCAGATTCTGAACCAAGGGGCCAGGACTTCATTCTGGAAGTTGCCTATCTCTACTCAGAGATGGTCTGAAAAAGGATGCGACGGTCCTTCTTGGATTTAAGTCCTAACACTCTGGAGTTGCCTTAAACTGAACACAGATTGCATCTTGCATACGTTTCCCTTTCCAAGCCTGTCATTTCCTGAAGATTTTCATCTCTGGTCAGTTGTGGACTTTAGCCTTGTTTATCCTTATCTGTTCTGAGATGGTAAAGTATATGTAGAGATTAAGAGCAATTTCCAGAGTGTTTGCGAATTTTCGACCCCAACCGGGGTCTTCTTCAGGCTGGAACTTTACAATCCGAAACTCTAGAACAGTCTGTTCTAGAGTTTCGGATTGTAAAGTTCCAGCCTGAAGAAGACCCCGGTTGGGGTCGAAAATTCGCAAACACTCTGGAAATTGCCTTTTTAGTTATCATATATTGTGTGTCAATTTTTGTGCTTTTCATCTCTTTAGAGATTAAGAGAATGTCTAATATAGTTCCCCGATTGACGTTGGTCCTATGTGTTCTATCGTATTCGTTTGACCCTGCATTTGTCCCATCTTGACTCAACAATGTGGTCTTTCAGTTATGACATGTTTGCCTTACATTTGCTGGTAAAAATTGAAACCACAGTTAGTTTACTGTTACTGATAAAAATGTGTATTTCCAGGCCCCGAAATGGTAGCCTGTCGGAGGATGGACGAACTCGTGAAATAGAGAATGCTATCATCGGGCCACAGAGAAGAAATGTCGAGGACACTCTGAAATCGGTCTTCAAAGGCTTCAAATTTAATCTCAAATCGCCGAGCATGGATTGGAGGAAGGTGCTTGGATCGACCAAGATTGGTGCCTCTTTTGGCCTCACGATAAAAAATGCGCTTAACTTGGATATTGGTGAGTATCCATAACCATGCTTTGAATTTTATTAGCGAAACTTGTATTGTAAACTTCTCTCAGATTCCTGGAACCGAAGTTTGAACAACATGCCAGTGCAAGTCCGTTACAGAAAGTGGCTTGGCAAATTTGGCCTGATGACTTCCAAAATGGATTTTCACTTGCTGTCGATATAGGCTGCATGGAAAGATTAGATATCCAAAGAAAGAGAAAGCACAAAAATTGACACACAAAATGATGATAAACAGGAAGTCAGTTTCCAGAATCTTAGCAAATTTTTGACCCCCAACCGGGGTCTTCTTCAGGCTGGCACTTTCAAGTCGAGCTGTGACTTGAAAGTCGACTTGGTAGCTCGACTTGAAAGTGCCAGCCTGAAGAAGACCCCGGTTGGGGTCGAAAATTTGCTAAGATTCTGAAAGATTAGATATCATCATCTGCCCTTTCTACCCTGTGCAGAAGGTATTTAATGACATCATTTCACTGGGGATACCTGGTCCCGAGTCGCCTCAAGACTGATTTCAGTCATTTGGCGAATCAGGGTCCAAAATATCCCTAGGGCTGAATGAGGTGTTCCCAAATTAATCCCAAATATTGTCTGCTTCAGCTCCTCTTGCTGGTAAAATGGATGTTGATGTTCACGACGAAGCGTACGCTCGCATACATCTTGGATTTATGGGAATAAATATCGACCTCCTGGTGATCAGTCTTTGCTTCAAAGGTCATGCGTCCTATGACTTAAACATATTACAGGTAAGGTACATGTAGGGAGTTTTAGGGGAAATTGCATGTGGAAGGTTGGATTGTCATGAAGATATATAGATGTAAAATTGAAGTTTGGGTTCAGTGGCGGATCCAAGGGGGGGGGGGCGTGCCCCCGTTCAGCCACTGAGCAGCAAAAATTTTGGAAGGCACATAAAAAAATTCAGCATGTTCAGTCGTTCCTTCTCGTGGTTCCTTCAGACCCCTGATTTTCGGTAAAATGGAAGTTCAATTTGGCCTGTCCAGGTGCCAGGAAATCGCGTTTCCGGAACTTTTACCCAAAAAATTTTTCCGGGGAGACCCCCCGCCGGGGCTTCGTGCCTTTGGCGCACAGGGAATCGGCTTCTCCCATTCCACCCCCACCCCCATTCGGCTAACTTCTGAATCCGCCCCTGTGGTTTATAGTCTGATATCAACAAGGGTAGAGGTTCACATCCCAACTTTACACTTTAACCCCAGTCTATCCTGAAACCTTTCAGTACAACTCAGATGAGTTGATCATTCAGTGCTACAATCTGAGCATTTCGGACCAGCACCCATTTATACACCTGGGTCCATATTCATAAACGTACTGAAGTCAAAGTGTGAAACATTGTACTTATCTTTTATGTTGAACAAAGGATAAGTATCCAGTGACTGCCTTTTGAAATATCCAGGCGAGCTGATAAGGGCTCACCTCACCATCACTAGGTGACCGATTCATTTCATTTTCCCCCAAATTAACTGGTGAAAAAACACCGTTTAGGTGAGATTATAGCTGTCCATGGTGAGTGAAAAATCATTCACCTAAAATGATTTTACACGAGCTATGGTGAGCGAGAGTGATCACTCACCTCAAAAGGCAGTCACTGAGTATCGTACTTAGACTTAAGTAGTTTTGTGAATAGGCACCCAGAGTGGAGGGAGGGCAGTAAGGCAAAGACACTTGACCAAAGTCTCGCGCCAGTGGGATTCGAACACGGGAACCTCTGCCCGCTGGTCGGAGACCCGAACCACTTCACCACTGTGGCGCCACTACCAATGTAGCTGATGTGCCTACAAGCAAATGTTCACATTTCCTCAAGTACATTTCCACCGTAAATTGCAGGAGTTCAGCTTTGATAAGATCATCGCTCAAGTCAAGAAATACGAAGCCCTGATAGGAGACACAGTTAGTGCCATCAAAGATGGGATCAAGTTATTGGACAACCTCATCAACGGGAACATTAAGATCGGCGACATTTTCCAAGCCCTTATCGATGCTCTGGAACAGTTGCCAGGCAAGGTAAGCTCTCAGCAACATCCCATTATGCCGATCTCGATCTCCACCCATTTCATGTCGGTGATCCACGTTTCCATGTTATATTTGGTAACCTTCATTTCCATGTTAAGGCCACCAAATGCCATGAAAAATAAAATTTTTGGAAATTCAGATCCAGGGCCAACAGTCGGTGATCCACATTTTTCTGTTGGTGATTCACCTTTACCTATAGTTCAGAATTAAAGATGATAACCTTTATTTCAGGTGGTGGACATTCGTAAGAGGGCAGTAAACGCAATGATGAATATCGGTGTGTTCGATGAGGATGAATTTCCGCCTTTTATTCGGCCTGCAAGAAACGTAATTGTTCGAATTGTGACACTGTACAATGACATCAGGACTGATGTGATGGACTTCTACAACGTGAGTATTGAGAACTTTTAGTTGAATCTCCAACAGTTTACCTAGTTAATGTACACCATACTAATTGATATTTTTGGATCTTGAGCAATTTGCCAGCAAGATGGTGTACAGTATTTGCCTACAGATCATGAATCTGTCTGGATTGCAACTGAATGTTGGATTTCAAGAGAAATGTTTTTCTAATGCGGAATGCTAATACTGATTTCCCACTGTAGAAACTGGTTGAAACAATCACCATCATCATCCCAAGATCTGCTAAGACTTTGTACGAGAGTGTGGAGACTATTATAAATTCCATTAAGACGTTCAAGGACTCGCCGAAACAGGCCATCTCTGGTGTGTTCAAATCAGTCATGAAGTAAGTATTCTTAAAGCTATAGTCCATGGATAATGTCATTTTTGCATGCACATAAAATTCCCCCTCTTGCGAAAAACCAATCAGCCAAGCCGATCAATAGAAAAAGGCTAAGACCCCTCTCCATGTTCACCACATGCAGCCAATGGCCAAAATGATAAACTGGTTTATCATTTCAACAAGAAATTTCATCATTCTCCTTGCAATTTTGTTAAGGAGTGTTTAATTTTGCGCGTTTTACTTCTCAGTTCCTTTTTACTGCAAAAGTTGGCTGCTCTAAAGAAATAGAATTCTTTCTAAGTTCAGTTATGGGACTGACAAATGTGTCCCTTAACAGTGTGGTGACTCAAATATGAGGATACGCATTGTAAGAGCTTCCTGTCTAGCAGACGACACATTTTAGCTTACTAAATAGGCATCGACCCCCAAATTAAACTCATAGATAGTTGAAGCTGATATTGTAATACAGGTATATGACCAATAATTGACCCGTAATATGCGATAACACTTATAAAAATTGGGAATTTGCAAAACTGGGTGTACGCATTGTAAGACTGCCTGTCTGACCGAGTGTACGCATTGTAAGACGTGACACAAATTGTTTCAAAAAATAGCCGATTTAACTATTCTGCCAAGGTGTTAGCTCAATGAAATGGACCCAAACATTCATTTAAATGCACTCATATCAACTATACTCTGCTCACGAACAGTAATTAAGACCGCCACCACCTCACTAGGTGGCGGTCTTCATTGGTTTCACTGGATTTCTCTCTCTCTCTCTCTCTGTCGCCAATCTGTGGTTTCGGCAGGATAACCAAAAAAAATACGCGGCCACGTATCGCCACGAAATTTTCAGGAATTGTAGATATCCATGTTACACGGAACCCTATTGATTTTTAGCTCACTGGGGTGAGCTATTACAATGGTGCAGCGTCCGTCGTCCGTCGTCGTCCGTCGCCGTCGTCGTCCGTCGTTGTCCGTTAGCAGGGCACGTTTCGTAACCGCTGGAGCTATTGATCTGAAACTTGGTACATATATACCCCTAGGTCAGATGATCCACGACACCAAGTTTCGGTCCGATTCGACTCTCAGTTTGGCCACCAGGTGGTGGAAACCAAAAACACAAAAAGTGCAATAACTCCTGAACTTCCCCCCCCCCCCCCCCCGCCGCCTGGACCACAGTTGCTTGTCATTTGTGTTCAGTGAGGTGGTGAGAAGGCCCCTACAACGAAATAATGATCTGTACTATGGCGCCCTCAAAGGATGAAATTGTACTTAAAAAATGATGCCCAAGTTGCGCAAGACTGAAAGACATAAGCTGGGATCCCTTTCTGAAAACCCAGGCGTGGATCCAGAGGGGGGGTTTTGGGGGTCGTGACCTCCCCCTGCTCGCCACCACCAATTGTTTTTTTTTCAATAGTTTGTGACAATAAGCAAAAAAACGCAAGAC
This sequence comes from Notospermus geniculatus, assembly GCA_002633025.1. Classification (NCBI taxonomy): domain Eukaryota; kingdom Metazoa; phylum Nemertea; class Pilidiophora; order Heteronemertea; family Lineidae; genus Notospermus; species Notospermus geniculatus. The sequence continues at coordinate 76,107 of NMRB01001157.1, read as the reverse complement.
TAAAGCTAATGTTTTGATACTGAGATGCCAGGAAATCGCATCTACGGTCTTCTAGATTTCAGACCCCCCGTTGGCGCAGGTATCCTTGGCGCCCGCCTACAACGACCGCTCTCGGCGGCCCTGACCCCCCTCTGCCAAAAATCCTGGATCCGCGCCTGAAACCCATTCATTTCGCCACGGTGTTCAGTGCAGTTTACACACCAGCATCATTAAACAGTTTCACTTAGTTTCAGTATCATCTATTTCAGTATAATTTATCAATTTTATGTCGCGTTACTATTCATTGGCATTTTCAGATCAGTTTTACCCCCATCTCCAAGAAAAAGGATGGCGAAATGGAACTCTCCCTTGCTGTGTATGCAGTCACTATGAAGAGATTACCCGACGGGCAGGAGAGCCCGAATAACGATCTCGACTTCTCAAACTGGTTCTCCTTTGTGACCAATCTTCATGGTGAAATCCTTAGGGTGCATTACCCTCCTGAGGAAGGGGCCCTTGTACTTGGCATGAAGAAGGCATTTTCGTCCATCATATTTGGAAAGTTGCATTCACCCGAGGATACCAACCAGGTATGATTATAACTTGCAATGTTGCAGTCACCAGTGGAAATGAGATATCATGACAATTGTATTTTGCACAATTGTGACCCTCCACAGCAAAACCAATCGCATGTGGCTCTTTAGCTTGGCAGGTTGAGACCAAATGTTTCTGTTTCAATAATGTCTGTTCAGAAATCCTGATCCAAGAAAAAGGATGGCGAAATGGAACTCTCCCTCGCTGTGTATGCAGTCACCATGAAGAGATTACCCGACGGCCAGGAGAGCCGGAATAACGATCTCGACTTTTCGAACTGGTTCTCCTTTGTGACCAATCTTCATGGTGAAATCCTTAGGGTGCATTACCCTCCTGAGGAAGGGGCCCTTGTACTTGGCATGAAGAAGGCATTTTCGTCCATCATATTTGGAAAGTTGCATTCACCCGAGGATACCAATCAGGTATGATTATAACTTGCAATGTTGCAGTCACCAGTGGAAATAGTGGAAATGAGATATCATGACAATTGTATTTTGCACAATTGTGACCCTCCACAGCAAAACCAATCGCATGTGGCTCTACAGCTTGGCAGGTTGAGACCAAATGTTTGTCAGTTTCAGAAATCTGAAATACATATCTGTTTCTTCCATTCTCTCCTGGTGTTATCTTAGTTCCGATCGTTTTTCTACTGTCATGATTGCAGAGGTTACATTACTTTTACGATTGCAGGTCGTACACCATGATAAAGCAACTGGAAAATGGAAATACACCACAAAGGAACTCGGACATGAAGGTAACTTGGAAATGGAAAAATGTTATTTCAGGGGAACATAATATGGCATTACAATGTCGAGTTTTAAAAAAAACCTCTAGCAATTTTACTCAATTGCAGTGTGATGTAACCCAATGTTCCCATGCGATTGTTGATATTTCATTCAGGGGCTTAGCTTAACTCGCAGATGTAACTTGCTTGAAAATTGCTTTGTCATTTTCAGGATTACACACAGCCACCTATCATGCTGAACCCACTGATATCGGTATCCAGTTCACCAAGATCAGACACGATCATCCAGTCTCATACGGGACGATGCATTACCAGAAGGTAGGTCCTTAAATGAGGTTCTCGATCTTGCCTTAGGATTAAATACTGAGATCGTTTGCGTCTGTCGTCCATTACCATAGGATCATCCAAAAGGCACCTGATGAAAAAGGCATTCATTGGTCGATTCTAGTCACTCTCACTCAACAAAGGAACAATGAATGGTTTTCCAACCAATCAGTTTTCATCAGCTGCTTTTCAGACGGTCCGTCGGTTATGGACAACAGGTGCTGCCAATATCTCTGTATTTAATCCAATCCTACGGGCGACATGGTATTCAACCCAATCCTACTGGCGACTCGGTATTCAATCCAATCCTACGGGCGACTCGGTATTCAATCCAATCCTACGGGCGACTCGGTATTCAATCCAATCTTACGGGCGACTCGGTATTCAATCCGATCCTATGGGCGACTCGGTATTCAATCCAATCCTATGGGCGACTCGGTATTCAATCCAATCCTATGGGTGACTCGGAGGATTGAAAGTTGTAATCTGCTTTCTCAAATCTTCCTCCTCCTTTTCAGGTGCTTCACTACAATGACCATATAGGGACAGTCTCCCATGCCACAGTGAATGAGACATTTAGTGCAGGGGATATTCCAAAAGGGTAAGTTGTATTTAAAACCTTTCTGCAAAATTATCCTGAGGCACATCATGAATGTCGTCTTGGATTATGGTGGGAATGTCTTCTCCTGAGTTAGTGAGAATGTCATTAGGGAGAATGTCTTCTCCCTAATGACTGGATAATAATAATTCTCCTGTCATTAGGTAGTTTAACAGCATTACTTCAGTTTGTTGGGTAAATATTTTCAAACTTGTCCTGAGGCACATCATGAATGTCGTCTTGGATTATGGTGGGAATGTCTTCTCCTGAGTTAGTGAGAATGTCATTAGGGAGAATGTCTTCTCCCTAATGACTGGATAATAATAATTCTCCTGTCATTAGGTAATTTAACAGCATTACTTCAGTTTGTTGGGTAAATATTTTCAAACTTGGGCCCAAATCCAAATACCCGTACTGTAAGGACATTTCAAGGGAGGTGTTTTATCAGACCTTAAGTCCTTGATTGTTCCAAAATTTGCTCCCTTCTCACTAAACCATGTTGTGCTCTGGAACGATCATGCGCGCAAGACTAGAAAGATGCGCAAGGTCTGGTGTGTCCCAAGGCCTAAATGTTTGGCCGACCCTCAAATGTGCAGTCGGTCTTAACTTTGGCAGTCAACTATGACAGTGGTGCTTCTTATAAAACCAAGTCTTTGAAAGTGAAGTGTGCCATGAAATTACCGGTACTCGCCAGGCGTCTAATAATTGCTCTCAATTACAGATACCATCCCTTTGAGAACTACAGGCCCGTGACACCAGTCAACAATTTTCAAAGATTGAGTAAGTGGGCACTTTTCCCTTGTCTGATCTTTTAGTTATGTAAATTAGCCAAGAGTGACACAGGTCCCTGGACAAACCAGCGGGATTTCATTTTTTTTCTCGTAAGGTAAAAAACATTTTTACCACTGATTAAAATAAGATTATTTCATTTACAACTCGGTGGTGTACAAGAATCCTCAACTCTATTTATGGAAAGGTGTTATAAAGTATCCGTTTTTTTCTCAGATATCCCCAACTTTGCCAGTGTGGCGAAGGGTCAAGCATCCATTCTGACAAGGAACAAGTTGAAGGGGCCTAGCATTGTGAAACCAAAGTCAAAACTCGTTGATGGTACCATTCATGTTAATGCGGTAGGTTTTCAAGCCATTAAAGGGATGCCAAACAAACCATAAACAAGTGATTTTTTTTCTGAAGGATTTAAAATGAAATACAACAAATCTGATAGGCGTTATATTTTTGTCAACGATCCGAGATGGAGTACCGGTACTAAGTCTCCTACTGTTGAAAAAAAGAACTCCTGCTATACTGAGCAACTCAATTGCGTGTTTCAGTTGTCCTTTTTCTCTTTGCAGCATCCTGAGCCAAAAAAAGTAAAGCTTGAACATGACATGGACGAGATCAAGGGAAATTTGTCCTGCCTTTACAACCAACCCAAGCGTGGTAAGCTATAGTGTTGTTAAAACTGAGATTTGCTTTGAAAGTTGCTGTTCTTGATAAAGTTGTAGCACTAGTAAAGCAGCATCCAGGACTTTTCCTCCAGTATTTTTCCAAAGCATATTCTGGTGTATTTTTCATTACAGGTTCTCTTGAGGGTGCAAAGTGCTTCAGACTACTGGTAAACATTTTGAAGAGGTTGCCCGACGGAGAACTAACCAAGGTGGCCAACACCTATTTCTACGCCAAGGATGACACGATCTTGGGGAAAATGTAAGTTAGCATGCAAACAGCAGATTATGGTTGTGTTGATGTCATTTTTGTGACATCATGAATCTTGCCTCTCCCTTCAAAGCACTGTCGGCAAAGGGGTAAGAGTGGACTTAAAATTGGCACCTCAGTCAGTTTGAGTGCAGCAATGTCCCAATCTAAAATGAGAACTTGGGAGCAGTCGCTAGAGCTTACTGTCATTCGTGATGTCGGGCTGTTCTTTGCTTTTTATGAACCAAGGCCGTTTTACTTTGCTTGAAGAAAACCCCTTGTTATCAATTTTATTTCCCTGACTTCTTCAGTATCACCAGAAGAATGAGGAGCGATCGCCTCTTCTTGGTGGATGCATTTGCTGAGCTAAACACCAAGCTTTCCATCGACCTGTTGGTGAAATTTGGCTTCAAGGCAACACCAGAGATAATGACAAGGATGTTCGCTCATTTTGTTGGACGAGATAGTCTACCCCAACAGGTAATAAATGGATGTTTTGAAAAGTACAGTGGCCCATAAGGGACATTTATTTTTCATTTTATATTTTTATTTTTTTCATACTTTTTTCCGTGGAATTAACTTTATTCCGTAGAGTAAACTTATCTCCATGTGGAGTTAACTTTTCTCTGCGAAAATCATGTCACTTTACTCCACACGGAGAAACATTTGCTCCACTTGGAGTAAAGTCTACTCCATGGAATAAAGTTATTTCCACGGAGAAAAGTATGAAAAAAATAAAAATATAGGGCCTAAAATGAAAAATAAAATGTCCCTTATGGGCCACCGTAGAAAAGCTACCTTTCCTTTCATTTATTAGGGATGATTAACTGTTGACAAGTGGTCAATTATTGACGAACAGTCAACTATTGACAAACACAAACCTTTTAGATTTTCGTGAAATCTAACCTTTGAATGTCTTGTACACTCATCCCATCTTTTCAGACCTTCGTTGAGGAGCTGAAACGCTACGCCTTCCATCCAGAAGATTTCCCCAATGACATACAGAACGAGAAGACTCACCATGAAGCTCTTCTTCTGCTTGGAAGTTATGTCAACACGCTGAAGAAACATAAGAAGATGGAGGAGGCCCATTCTTTGGTTAGTGAACTGGAGGCGATGCTTGGAGTACATGGTGAGTGGACAGTTAGTTCCTATATCCTTAAAATTAAGTACCTGTATGGCTAAATCTAGGATGGTGAGCACCACCTTGATAGCGCAAGGGGTCAGCACAAGTGCACTTTGTGTTTCGCATCACCGTTCATGCTCAACTCAATTGCGCATTGACTCAAAGCCGGGTCCGTCACGCTACTCGCTTCCGTTTATCAATTCACACTTAACGTGCTACCGGTGCGTAGCCTCATTTTGCGCAATGGATTCGACAGACAAGGAACACAACGCGAAAAAGTTGAAATCTATTCAAGTCAAACGGATTCGTTGATGGAATGTATGCGGGCAACAACTGATCGGGTGAAATGTGATTAGCGAGTTCGGTGCGTTTACTGCATTCTCCGGACTCGGGTTGCCACAGAAGTATGAATTGGCCTTCAGTCAATGCCGAGACTCTCATTGCACATCATAGCAGCTTCTAGTCAATACCATAAAGCAAATTGTACTAGCAGTCCAGGACTTGAATTTTTCATAATCACGTTTTTCCAGATCCCTATGATTACCGCATGAAAAGGTCAACACTCTCGGAAGAAGATGCCCTTTTTAAAGATATCAGAAGCATGATCCTGATTGAGGCGCTGGGAAATGCTGGCATGGATCGATCGTTCGAGCACATCGTGTCTTACATCAATGTAACAACTGTTCCACTTCTGAAGAGATCAGGTCTGCATGCTCTACGAAACTTTCATCATGAGAGGGTAAGTTTGGGATTTACACATAATCACTTACCGGTAGTCTGTTCTTATTCTTTAACCAAATACACATGTGTATTATTTGTACTGAAAGATTCTAAGAAAATTTCCTGAAGTGCAAATTTTCTGGGGTACTGTGGGGAAATTGGTGGAAAATTTGTTCCCAGAAAATTTGTATTAAAAAAATGTGGCCTCCATCCCACTGAGTGTCACAGGATGATAGTTTCATTTCACCCTGTAGGCTGCTGAGTTGCTGTTAAACACAGCAACTTCTGATGAGGATGATACAGTGCGATATGAAGCTGGGCTCCATTATCAAAGACATCCTAAGGGTTTGCCAGCAAAGCTTATCGACGGACCTGGGTAAGTGGTATTGTCATGATGCATGCACGGGAGGCTGGTGTCGATCAGGGTGTTAAATAAAAATTTTGACGATGGGCAAGTATAATTATGCCCGTGTCACTCTGCCCCGAAATTAGACACCCGATGGCCACACGAATATGGAATTTTGAATTTTGCGTGAAGATGGCCCCGAAGTCAGCTTCCAGAATCTTGCAAATTTTCGGTCCCGACCGGGGTCTTTTTTAGGCTGGCACTTATCAATAAGATTTCCAAAAGTTTCCACTAATTCGTATGGCCATCGGGTGTCAACTTCGGGACATTGTGACACGGGCATTACCATCTCACAACAGGTTGTCATAAATTGGGCAAAAATATCGGTAGAGAAGGTCTAATAGTAGTTTTTTGAATGAAATCAGTCCTCATGATATGTTTGCCTTAGTACATTTGCTGGTGAAAATTGAAACCACACAGTATGCTGTTACTGATAAAAATGTGTATTTCCAGGCCCCGAAATGGCAGCCTGTCTGAGGATGGACGAACTCGTGAAATAGAGAATGCTATCATCGGGCCACAGAGAAGAAATGTCGAAGACACTCTGAAATCAGTCTTCAAAGGCTTCAAATTTAATCTCAAATCGCCGAGCATGGATTGGAGGAAGGTGCTCGGATCGACCAAGATCGGTGCCTCTTTTGGCCTCACGATAAAAAATGCGCTTAACTTGGATATTGGTAAGTATCCATAACCATCCTTTGAACTTTATTCGCGAAACGTGTATTGTAAACTTGTCTCAGATTCCTGGAACAGAAGTTTGAACAGCATGCCAGCCAGTGCAAGTCCGTTACAGAAAGTGTCTCGACAAATTTGGCCTGATGACTTCCAAAATAGATTTTCACTTGCTGTTGATATAGCTTGCATGGAAAGATATCATGATCTGCCCTTTCTCCCCTGTGCAGAAGGTATTTAATGATGTCATTTCACTGGGCATGCCTGGTCCTGAGTCACCTCAAGACGGATTTCAGTCATTTGGTGAATTAGGGTCCAAAATATCCGTAGGGCCGAATGAGGTGTTCCCAAATTAATCCCAAATATTGTCTGCTTCAGCTCCTCTTGCTGGTAAAATGGATGTGGATGTTCACGACGAGGCGTATGCTCGCATCCATCTTGGATTTATGGGTATAAATATCGACCTCCTGGTGATTAGTCTTTGCTTCAAAGGTCACGCATCCTACGACTTAAACATTTTACAGGTAAGCTATGATGGAGGAATTTTAGGGGAAATTGCATGTGGAAGGTTTGGTTTTCAAGAAGATATTCATCGTGTCCACGACGTGACATCGTTCTGTTGTGTTGTGTATTTTGCCTCCGGCTTTGCGTCATCAGCAATGCATTTTACCCCCGGCTTTACGTCATTAAGGCGACGTCGGCAATGGCAGACATTGTCGCAGTTACGTCGTGGAAACGAATACATGTAAAGTTGAAGTTTGGGTTTATAGTCCGATATCAACAACGGTAGAGGTTCTCATCCAACTTGACACTTTAACCCCATCTATCCTGAAACCTTTCAGTGGACTCAGATGACCTGATCATTCAGTGCTACATTTGTGTACAGTCTGAGCATTTGACCGGTACCCATATACATACATGTATACACCTGGGTGGAGAGAGGCCAGTAAGGCAAAGACACTTGCCCAAAATTCTCACGCCAGTGGAATTCGAACACGGGAACCTCTGCCCGCTAGTCAGAGACCCGAACCACTACACCACTGTGGCTCTACTAGACAACATAGCTGATGTATAGCTACAAGCAAATGTTCACATTTCCTCAAGTACATTTCCACCGTAAATTGCAGGAGTTCAGTTTTGATAAGATCATCGCTCAAGTCAAGAAATACGAAGCCCTGATAGGAGACACAGTTAGTGCCATCAAGGATGGGATCAAGTTATTGGACAACCTCATCAACGGGAACATTAAGATCGGCGACATTTTCCAAGCCCTTATCGATGCTCTGGAACAGTTGCCAGGCAAGGTACGTGTGCAACATACCATTAAGCCGATCCCAATCTCCACCATTTCATGTCAATGATCCACGTTTCCATGTAAAATTTGGTGACCCTCTTTTCTATGTTAAGGCCACCAAACGCCATGAAAAATAAAATTTCTGGAAATTCAGAACCAGGACCAGCAGTCGATCGGTGATCTAGGTTTTTCTGTTGGTGATTCACCTTACCCATAGTTCAGAATTGAAGATGAGAGCCTTTTATTTCAGGTGGTGGACATTCGTAAGAGGGCAGTAAATGCAATGATGAATATCGGTGTGTTCGATGAGGATGAATTTCCGCCTTTTATTCGGCCTGCAAGAAATGTGATTGTTCGAATTGTGACACTGTACAATGACATCAGGACTGATGTGATGGACTTCTACAACGTGAGTATTGAGAACTTTTAGTTGAATCTCCAACAATTTACCGGTACCTAGTTAATGTACACCATACTAATTAATATTTTTGGATCTTGAGCAATTTGTGACCCTGTCTGGCAAAACCCGCCCAAAGTCGCTGAACACCGCAGGGTTAATAAATTATGTAAAGTGCTTTTCAGAATGTCCAGTCATTTTTGCACTCATTTTACCTCGCAATGGAACCTAACCACAAACCACAAAAGGGCCAGTTACGTGTGCATGATTGCATGATTATCTTGAATCAGAGGGACGTGAACAAGATCCTATTAGAAGTCGGTCAGCCGTTTATTGGCATGCACACGTAACTGGTCAATTTGTGGTTTGTGGTTAGGTTCCATTGCAAGGTCAGATGAGTGCAAAAATGACTGGACATTCTGAAAAGCACTTTAGGGAGTGCCGTCCCAATGTCAATGAAAAAACGATGGTCTGTTAGTGGCAAACAAGCCTTATTGATTGTGCAACAAACTGCAGGTATGATCAAGGCCTATGTCACTCCCCAGCGACTTTAGCCGGGTTTTCACAGACTGAGTCACATTTGCCAATGAGATGGTGTATTTGCCTGCAGATCATGAATCTGTCTGGATTGCAACTGAATGTTGGATTTCAAGAGAAATGTTTTTCTAATGCGGAATGCTAATACTGATTTCCCACTGTTCAACCGCGTCTCAAGCCAAGATCGCGCCAGTGGATCACCCGCTTTAGAGAGGCATCCTCCTGGCAGAGATATCGGCTGGGGCGGGAGGGCCCTTGGCGGAAATTGATACTACATGTATGTACTATTTTTACAGCATCAAGACTGCTGTAACGGACCTCCTTGAAGCCAAGAACAAGACAATGGAGGCATGCTTCTTCCTCAAAGGTAACCGCCCCTATTGGTGGGATCTGAAGAAGCAGTTTACGGAGATTATGAGCGACATTAAGGTGGCCGTGAAGACCATGAAAGATGGCAGCAAATCTTGGCTCGTTGAGAAAGTCAAGGAAAAGGATCCCATATTTATTTTCACTGGTGGTAACACGAGCACAGTAAGTAGGGTTCATGATGTTGTAAAATACATTGTAGACGTGTCTTGGGGTTGGTCATTATGCTCCTTTTATTGTACGTAATGCCATTGTTGTCCTGGTGACCACCGGAACCAAGGGGAGAGGTAAAACCAGCTAAGAGTACTGAGGCGGGTGGACAGGTGTGGAGATCCGTACATGCCCTGGGCCGCATGGTGACAGATGCATGCGCATGCTCGTCTATACTCTGAGATCCGGAAATGACGCAACATGGGGTCCCTAAAGGAGGACTCGCCTTTCCATAAATAACAATTTGAGGGATTTGTGATCAGTCAGATCTACTAGAAATAACCAGATTTCGCCTCGATGTTCTGGTCTCGTCTTGACGTTGTAAACTGAGAATTTGGTCTTCAAATTTTAGTCAAATGTTCTTAGTCAGCACTCAGATGTTTGGTGTCATTTATTCATAAAATATCTTGTTTTCAGAGTGAACTGAGACAAAAAGTGGTAAATGACATACAAGCCGTTATCAACAACCTCAAGGAACCGTTCGACTCGTTATCTAAAATGATTGACCCATTTTTGGACCAGTATAACAGGGTCATGAATTTGGTAACACGTATCAAGGATGCTTATATCAGTCTGAAAACCGGGTAAGTCAACTTGGCATTGGCCCTGCGCCCTCTTTCTAGACGACATGTCCAGCCATTGAATAAATCCCCCAACATGTGATGAACATTTCATTGACATTTTTAGCTCACTCGTGAGCTTTTACCGTCCTGCGGTGTCCGTCGTCCGTCGTCGTCCATCGTCGTCCGTCGTCGTCGTCCGGCGTCGTCCGGCGTCCGTTAGCAGGGCACGTTTCGTAACCGCTGGAGCTATTGATCTGAAACTTGGTACATATATACCCCTAGGTCAGATGATCTATGACACCAAGTTTCGGTCCGATTCGATTCTTGGCTTGGCCTCCAGGTGGCCAAAACCAAAAACACAAAAAGTGCAATAACTCCTGAACTAATGGCTGGATCGTCTCCAAATTTTTATCATAGGTGTGTCTAATTAGGATACATAACATATATAACGGGTTTTTGATTTGACCTACTTTTCAAGGTCACAGAGGTCAAAGTTCGACAAAAGTGATGAACTTGCCACAAGTCCTCATTATTTCACCGAGCATCTTCATATCTTGCATAAACATGTATTAGAGGGGTACCTTCAAAACTACCGAGTTTCGGTCCGATCGGACATCCAATATGGCCACCAGGTGGCGTAACCTGAAAATCATCCAAGTGCTATAACTCAGGAACGGCTTGACCCAGAGTGCTCAAACTTGATATTTACCTCTCTCTAGGTGACCTTTACAAGCACGTCAAATTTCGGCGTGATTAAACTTCCAATATGGCCGCCAGGTGGCATAACCCGAAAATCATGAAATGTGCTATAACTCAGGAACGACGACCCAGAGCGCTCAAATGTGCTATGTGGCTCCCTCTAGATGACCTTTATGTGCATGTGAAGTTTTGGCCCGATCGGACATCCAATATGGCCGCCAGGTGGCATAACCCAACAATCATTGAAGTCCTGCAACTTGGGAATGACCTGACCCAGATTGCTCATAACTGACATGTACCTCTCTCTGTCATTACACTGTTATGTCCAAACGAGTGAGCACATGGTCCATGGACCATTTCATCTAATGCTGATTTGCCCATGGAACCAACTTGTGTGAGAACTCGTGGAGATAAAATTCTGGTTCAAAAATTTGAGGGATGCTTGTAAAAATTTGATATTGTGTCTTGTCCTAGCTTACGAAATCTTAGATATCTTCAAACTCAAGAGTGGTGTTGCACATATTTTTGACTTTCATTCAGGTATGAAACAGCCCGCCAGATGGTCGACAAAATCTTTGGCCCGAGAGCCCACAAGAATTTCCCACGGCTGACGCGCGAGAAGGGTTCAAAGTGTCAAGGCGATGGGTTTTACCCTTCACTTCTGAAAGCAACAGGTGTGAAAGAGTATGAACATAGTGGGGTGGACTTGATCGTCACTCCAGGACAAAATGTAAGCAACTATTAGTTGGTATGGTGGCTAGTAACTGCCAGTGTATTGGTTTAGAAACCGCTATATTGAACGGCCATATCGAACACATGGGACCGTAACTACGAAGCGCGATTAGGCCAACACGCGTAGTTATTCAGGTTAAGGGCCTAGAAAACCATTGTTTTGCTACCTTGTACGCTGCTCAATCGGCAGCATTTACCCGCAGGATAATCACCCGGTTAACTTTCCTTTGTCTAGCTGCAGGAGGACAAAAGAAAAATTTAAACAACCTACAGGCCTTGTTTAGAGTCATTCAACTCTTTTCTTCGATCCTCCTGCACGTAAACGCAGGAATGTTAACTGCGTGTGGTTATCCTGTGGGTAAATGCTGCCGATCAAGCAACGTACAAGGTAGCGACACAATGGTTTTCTAGGCCCTTAACCTGAATAGCTATGAATTTACACGCGTGTTGGCCTAATCGCGCTTCGTAGTTACGGCCCATGAAGATTACATAAAGGGCATAAAATAATAACACGTTTCTAAGGCCGAGTGAAAGACATAGCTTCCTACTGGACTCGAACTCAGACCCTCGCATAAGGCGTCAATCGCCAGCACTCAGGGACAGCACGCTTTAACCACTAGGCCAAATCCCCATCTTCTGAAGATTACATAACACAGGGAACTGACGGCCAGAAGCCGTTGGTTCAATGGGGTGTCGGGGTGGCGTAGTGGAAGCAACCTTGTCTGCCACCAATGAGGTCACGGGTTCAATCCCCAGTCATGGAAGGGGCATTATATGGTGTAGGGCAATCTCTCCTCGACATCGTTGGTTTCCTTCGGGGGCTCTGATTTTCTCCCACATATTAAATATCGCCCAGTGTTTATAATGCTTGTACTCCTGCAAATGTTTTTTTGATTCAATTTCCAAGTCCAAATCTCGCGTTGCTTTTCATTTTCAGATCTTTGCTCCATTCCCTGGTTCCATTATGTTGACGGACACTGATAACGAGATCAAAATCAAGATAACAGGTGGATCAATGTCTGGAACAGAGGTTTACATCAATAACATCAAGCCAAACTCCACCATTCTGCATCCGCATAACAAGGATTATGTTAAAAATGAGGCAAGTGTCACCATAAACGAATAGGTGTTTGATTCATTAAAGCCCCACAGTATTGAATTTTCAAAAGTGCACATAGAGGTCCCATAGCCTCCTGAAGGTCCCCAAAATGCTTGCCTGATACGCACTTCACAGAATCAAGGCCTAGTTTTCAGCACGCATTGGAAAAAACTGCAGGGAAAGCTCTATGTATTCTGACAGAGCGTAGTACATTTTACACTACGCTGACGTCGTGCGAGAATCGCGGCGATGATTTGCGTTTTTCACATTCAATACAGTTGGGCTTTAAGGCTGCGAGTACATAGATATACAGTATAGAGACAGTGTTAACAATGGCTTCAGGGTTGCGAACTCTTTGTGAAGCCTTTGTTGACCGCCGTATGTAATGGCAGCGTTATGGTGTTCCCCATAGCTTGGAGGTGAAAAAATTTCTGAGGATCTTTGGCAGTGCCTGTTCTGTGCTACCATTCACACTTTCCGTTCAACTCATTCCCTTTTTCGCAGGTTTATGCAGGCCAGTTGATCGGGACAGGTGTTAAAACAGCAGTTTGTGAAACCAAGAATCACCACATCCACTTTGCCATGAAAAAGGTCTTCCCGGCAGGTGTAATTGACCCAACCAGGTTTCTGGAGCCAAGGCCAATCAGCATACCGCAATGGATCTCGCAATGTGATGATTATAGACTGGTATACCAGGTAAGTATGGTTCAAGTTCCTTTTAGTTGTTTTGTTTCTTTACTACCATACCAATCTTTTCAAAATTCATGAAAACATTTTGCTACGGTTTACCTATTAACGTAGTACATTTCAAGTACATTTCAACTATTGAAATGTGCGGGTTCACCAAGGCTATTAACTTTCCTCAAATGCGACATCAGATGCATTTTCCTAGACCGCCTCACAAATGTTAACCTAGCTTGCTAGCTCTCCAAAACACTGCCCTCTGGTTGCTTGCTACAAACACCACCGCCCCGCCCCGCCCTGCCTACCCAGTTCTACGGTAACCCCTGTTACAGGCCCATGAAATGTAAGGGACTGGGTGGATTGTCCAGCCAGTAGTGGAAGACATTATTGGCGAGGATTCCCTGTACATCTTCGTATGTCAGCTACCGTAGTTCCCTTCATGCCCTTCTACTTGCTAGCTCCCTTGAAACAATCCTACATTTCAATCCACTTCAGAATCAAGTATTGTCGGCCGGATCTGTGATCGGTCTCGCAGGCAAGATGAAAAAAGACAAGATGCCGAAAAGAAAACCTGCACCGACGACGACCATGAAGCCAAAACCTGCAAACAAGCCTACTCCTCCAAAGCAGAAAGAAATGGCAGCTAACCCAAAATCCAGTGTGAATCTGATGAAAAAGAAGGAAAAGGAGGGAAAAACACCGAAGAAAACCTTGGGCCTCCCTGACTTTAAGAAGTTTGGTACAAAAGTCCTTCAGAAATTCAAACTTCGCGACTTGAAGATGGGAGCTATCATTCAGTTTATGGACGAACTCGGGATGGATGACAGCAAGCAGAAGATGGCAGTCGTCATGAAAAGGATTAAAGAATTGATCGATAGCAAGCCGTGCTTTAATCCTCACCAGCTGACAGACGAACAGCTGCGATTGGAACTCGCTGACCGGAAACTGAAAACGACAGGAAGCAGGCAGCAGATGATTCAACGGATACTCCAAGCAGATCAGCGTATGTAACCTTTACTATCAGGTTTACTAGAAATGAAAATGCCCCTTTTACATCAGGTTCTCTAGAGAACACGTCCCTTTGACATCAGATTAACTGGAAATGACCGCAACCCTTTTACTTCAGATTTACTGGAAATGAATGTGCCCCTTTTTACATCGGGTTACTCTAAGTGAACACATCAGGTTTACTGGAAGTGAACATGTCACTTGACATCATGTTTACTGGAAGTGAACACGTCCCTTTGACATCGGGTTTACCAGAAGTGAACACATCACTTGACATCAGGTTTACTGGACGTGAACACATCACTTGACATCGTGTTTACTGGAAGTGAACACGTCCCTTTGACATCAGGTTTACCGGAAGTGAATGCTTCTGCTGACACTTGGTCACTTGGCCAAAATTGATGCTCCGTGGTCGTTCATAGGAGGTGTGGCACTATAAGTGTATACCCGGTAAACCATAAATGTCGCCCACTTGGGCAAAAGGGTCAACATGTTGCATGGTGGAAATGGTGAAATGAAAACCTATGCACGTTCGCTGAAATAGACAGGCAGTCCTTTTCACAATGTTTGTTGCACAACAAATGTTGTTTGTTGCACAAAAAATGTTGCAACAATCTAAATGGGGTACAACTTCCTTGCTGCTGCCTTTTTGACCTGCATCTCCTTTTGGCGGTGGGGGTTACCAATAGTGTCATTCAGGTCTACTTTCCATCTTTCAGGATGTCCTCTCATGCAGCTGACCTCATGCCGAAGAAGATCTACTGTACCTTTGACTCTCACTGCATGGCTGTCCAGTGTTGTATGAACATGAAGATAGCCATGTTTACAAAGGCATTCAAAGCATTTGCCAGGTTCGACCCCTGCGACTTCAAGTTTATTATTGGTTTCGACCAGTGGAAGTATGAAATTAAGTTGCCTGTCGATAAGTTATTTGGTAAGTAGGAATGCCCGAAAAGAATGAATCTTACTGATCATCCAGAACTTCTCCAATATTTCCATGAAAAGCCATTGAGAGCGCACTAATTTCAAAACCTATTGCATCCCTACTCCTGCTCTTTAAATCTAATCGCAAAATCAGTAAGTCATACTGTCCAAACTTTGCTATACTTTAAACTGGGATAAATTCTTCAGGCCATGAGGCTGATGTTGGTACTGGTGTGAAGATTGATCTCTTGGGTGGAGTCGAACTGCGAGTCAGGTAAGTCAACTTGATGTCCTGCAACCACATCCAGAATCTGGTTGCCCTGAGTTTGAAAATTATAGGTGTCTGTCAATCCAATGACTATTTATTCATTAATATGTATGAATGTAATGAATGGAACTGACTGTCCAGGGAATTTTATTAATATTATGAAGAATACTGGATGGTTCTTACACATTTGCAAATGCGTGTGAAGCTCAAGGCACAATACTCGGTTCGGTCTTAAACGGATGTATTTCTTCAGGTACAAAATCGACAAAACAGAATCGGAAGCCCTTGTGACGTTCATCGCTGCTGTCTGCAGTGACAAAGATCCGAAAAATTGTTTGGTCGACTTTCCCCTGTTGAAGGAAGCTGCAGTTCCATTGCCACGATGCTTTCCTGAAAATGGTACCATTATCTGGCCAGATGGTAAGTCCTGAAGTTTTTGCCATACTGCAAAAATAGAGCTACAAATTCGAAAACAATGCTGTGAGTGTCTTCCGATGAAGTTAATGCCTAAATTGGCTCTTAGAATCAAACAAAGCTAAAACTGTTACTTTGCTGCTGAAATTTTTGGGTTAAGGACTCTCCTGGTTGATCATCAAAACTTAATTGTTTTCATTTTCATGCAATTCCAGTCAACTGGAACACTTTCTTCAGCAAAGAGGCCATTAAGAACCGTCTGAAGGAAGCAGGCAAAGCAGCTGCTAAACAAGCTGTTGCAAGCGGCGCATCCCTGATCTTGAAGGAACTCGGATTGCCTTCTGTAAGTTTTTCAATCAGTTAGTCAATTTTAACTTGGGTGTGCAGGTTGAAGTAGTCCCCCTCACTATTACGAAGCCTTCGGGGTCCAAGTGTTAAGTTCGTACTAATGCAGAATTCGTAATTACGAGGATTTACATGTCATGAAATTTTGGGAGCCAGACGTTGGGTTCGTAATATCCAGGCGTTCGTAAAATCGAGGTTCGTAAGAGCGAGGGTGTACCGTAAATTAATCTGTCAAATACCCGAAAGGTTAAATAATGGTTATGGTGTGGTGATTTTTATTCTGTCGTACTCGATAGGATCTCCTGAAGCCGACCGGACCGTGCCCTCGACCAGAAGATATGACCACAAAGCATTTGAATGATGCACTATTGAAGAATAAGCTTTTGACAACAGGCACCAGGCAGGAAAAGGACACACGGCTGAGGAATTTTGACTTGTGTAAGTATTTGAAATGACTCATCCCTTAACATTTATTGTAAAAAGAAGAGAATTTGTGCATTGACCCTTTTGCAGCCAAGGCCTATTTTGACGAAAACGTGCTCCAGAACTAGTGGAGCTACGTGTAGCACACCATCTATACTATGTTTATTGTTTTAAAACTAATGGGAGCCGGTCGATCTGGATCATTGTGCAGTGTGTCACGATCCAGTCAAAGGATTAAAACAAAAATGCCACCAGTTTACTCATTGCCAGTCATTCCGATATGCTTCACTTTCAGCGTGTTCCGTTGTTGGAAAGGACTTCAGTCTGAGACCAGTCCCTGATAAGCTGAAGAAGATCCTTTACTATTCAATCTCGAGCAACTGCATGAGATTTGATGCCTGCGTCGATTTCAAGATCAAGGCTATTGATTACACCAAGGCATTCCGAGCGTATCTTGACTTGGATATGTGCAACTATGAGCTCCACATTGGATTTGAATCGTACAAAGTCAGCATCGTCATTTTCTCATACCCCTGGGGTAAGATAGTACATTTGTTGGAAGTGGGCTGCCGCCAGGACAGCACACCATATGCAGGCGCAGATCCAGGATTTTTGGCAGAGGGGGGTCAAGGCTGGTGAAGGAGGTGGGCGCCGAAGATGCACGCGCCAACAGGGGGCCTTGGGCCTCCCCTGAAAATTTTGAAATCTGGAAGGCAGTAGACGCAATTTCCTGGCATCTCGGTACCAAAAACAGCTTTATTTTTGCATATTTTGCTTGTCGCAAATTATTGAAAAAAAGTTGGTGGTGGAGACCGGGGGTCACGACCCATAAACCCTCTCCGATCCCGTGCCTGCATATGACATCCTAGTATTTTCACCCTACTCATACCCCACTACACTCCGTTATATGGAAAATCCCCATTCTAGCATCTGCTCTATTTTAGTAGTTTAAGAACAATGCATGGCCCCTTCTAGAGGCAATAACAATGCCCATAGTAGGAAAACAAATGCAGGTGTCGTACTGTCAGAAATAAATTACGCAATATGATCTAATTATCAAAATATTAATGGAATTATTATTAATTTTGCAGGAAAGGATAGGACATTGAAAATCAGCGATAACGTGATCATCTCGTAAGTATATCCTTAGGTTGACATGTTTGATGACAGGTTTTCTCCGGGCACTTCTGTTGCTCCGGGCATCTGTCCCTCCTGCAGTACATCCCCCCCCCCCAGTATTAATGTATCTGTAGAGCCAGTGATGCTATATTTGGCACACTGCTCTTGAGTCGATTTGTTTTTGTCGATTGAAGCCTAGTTTATACTTAGACGCAAACCCTTCGGCGTCCGACGCACGACCAAATCTGGACGCCGACTTCGCGGAATTGATTCATAGTCCAGCGCACTTTAGCGACGGCGACCAGTTATGAAATGACTCAGGTAATTACAGCCTCGCGATTGGACGCCGACCAAATCGCACGACGGGGTCGGCGTCGAACACAAGATCCCGCGTCGGTCGCCGACGATGGTCGTGCGTCGAAGTATAAACTAGGCTTGACACCTTGTAGACTGTAAAGAATATGAAATATGTATACTGTAAAGCAGGATAATTTCGCGTGCAGGAAATTTTCGCGAATTTTGCAAGAGTGTATGAGTCACAAAAATTTCCTGTCGCGAATATAAATACAGGCAAGTGATAAATATGGTCCGTGAAAAACACTGAAAAAAAATAGATTCGCGAAAATATCCTGCAGCGAATATGTCTATAAATCTTGATTCGCGAAACTTTCCAGCCGCGAAATTATCTTGCTTTACAGTATTCAAATTTGAAAAAAACTTTCTAATCACTACAGGTACAATATCAACAAAGATGACAAGAGGAAAATCTTCATCATCTCAATGGGCGTCAAGATCTGTACGGATAAAGAATGCATCATTGATGTGGACGTCCTTAAGAACAAGGAAATCTTGCAGCCATTTTGCAACGAGAACTTCACCTTTGCTCTCCCAGGCAACGGCTCCATATCGGGCTTCCTTCATAAAATTGGCGGAGATTTATCCATGGCTGCGTTTAATATCGTTTTGAAGCAATTTGGACTTGATGTAAGTTGTGATCCACAAGGCACATACTCAGACTTTGCACTTGCACCAATATAACGGGAAGACTGAATTGGGCCTTATGTTGATGATCAGATTGATCCGACCTTGGAGGAATTAGACTGACAGTATAATTCCTCCAAGATCCGACCAAAATGTGAAATCTGGTGCCGTTTTTTGCTAATCTTGGAAGAATGCAGATGCATTAACTACCGTACCTTATTTTTCCAGTTCTTCTTAGTATTCAACTTACCAAATTTTCCCCTTAGTAAAGTAAGATTCACTCTAACTTCAACATGGGCAAAGTGCCAGGTCTGTGCAACAGACCCCATAAAGTGAACACAGTGGTTAAACCACAAACCACAGTATTTACCAGTTGACTGAGCACAACCTTGGTTTACTTTCCATGGCCCTATAGCAAATCCAAGTTACCCTAACATCATTAGGTAACTGCGAGATGGATTATTACCACTGACTTGTGCACATTTCCAATTTTGGCACTTTGCCCATGTTGAAGTTGGGCTGAATCATACTTTATGGCTCCATCCAGGGGTTGACGGGGTCCGGTCCTGCCGACGGGGGTGTGAGCTGGATTGACGGGGATGTGATCCCCGACCTAGGTGGTCACAAATGAATACTACAAGGAAATACTCCAGCTGCTCCTGTGACGTGGCGCTCTCATTTTTTCCAACAGAAAATCCTCCTCGACGGTGAGTGCAACATGCCTGAAAAGGACCCCAAATCGTGCCCGTGGAAACTCAACCTGGACTTCCTCCCAGAGAAGGTTAAAAAACTGCTAAAGTGTAATCTGGCCGACAACTGCTTTGGAATAGAATGCTGTATTCAACTGCCGTTCAAGCTGCCATTGGTCAAGAACACAGTATACAAGAATATACGAACATACTTCAAGTTTGAGCCGTGTGATTTCATGTTCAAGGCGGCTTTTGGTCCATGGAAGTACGAGACCAAACTTATATCCTACGACTGGGGTAAGTGTAGAACTGAGTGTTTACAAATGGTTCTTCATCTTGTGGTGGTCAAATCAAGGCAATTTCTGCTACACAAATATATTCCTCAGTGCTGTACACAATGGAAGTAAAAGTATTTACTTGTTTCTAAGGTGTATGTTACCGGGTAATACCATTTGCTTTTAATTCCGCAAATGAAAAAAAGGCAAATTTTTTCAGGAAAACCCACCCAAGTTACAATTGGGAAAGGCTCGCCTCCACCTATTGATATTAGGTATGTTTTGTAAATCAGAAGGCAGTCCTGTAGAGGAATCCCACTGACGTCATCAAATCATGTGACTGGACGTCAAAATGATGCAAACTGGTGTCAATAGGGTGCTATACGTGGATTGATATCACGCCTGACGTGACGCGACAGCATACGAAAGAGCGTCATTGCGGCATCGTGACGTTTCTTCAGGAAACACGTGGTCAATTTGACGTCCAGCGTGGACCTTATGACGTCTCGTGAAGTTTCTCTATTATTGCCTTATTTTCTC
This sequence comes from Notospermus geniculatus, assembly GCA_002633025.1. Classification (NCBI taxonomy): domain Eukaryota; kingdom Metazoa; phylum Nemertea; class Pilidiophora; order Heteronemertea; family Lineidae; genus Notospermus; species Notospermus geniculatus. The sequence goes on along the minus strand of NMRB01001157.1, from coordinate 55,681 downwards.
TAGCTTTTCATCATGGTGAAGGAGCCAATAGCTCATGGTGTCATTCCCAAGCCATTGAAAACTGCACAAAAATGGGAAATTGTCAGCCAACTTTTGTGGATTGATTCTTTGATTAATTGGAACCGTGATTCTCAAATTGGAAACTTGACTCCCTTTGCCCAAAATACTGATTCTCTAGTTGCCAAGAGCTGCCTAAATTCGTTGAATGTTTATCAATTTCCAGTTTCATCATTGACAAGGACAAAGACAATAAGGGGTTCTATCTCAGTCTGAATCTTACCGTCTGCCTGAGCATAGATGGTGTCCCTATCTGCGTGCCAGATGAGAATGGATTTAAGCTGATGGATAGAATGTTTGTACCGTTGTGCGATGCCAATGCAATGGCCGCTATAGTTGACAAGTACAGAAGTAAGTTTATTGAACAAGTCGCCCTTAATTACCCGGTACCCGTATCAAAGAACTCCTTCTGTGTTATAACTTGCAGGTGTGATTTTCTTATGATAATCAAGTTCAGATATATCATGCTTTGATAAAAAGGGGAGAATGACTTGGCACTTTACCCACATGTTACTGTCCAGTTTTTCACCCAAGTCCAGAGGGTTTTGTGGTGTTTTTCAAGATGTATGTCATAATTTACGCTTATCAAAGATGCATATTGTCATAATTTATGCTTATCGAAGATGCATGTCATAATTTATGCTAATGAAACTTAATATGCTAATCAAACTTCAGATGTATCCATCAAGGATTGGGCCAAGCAACAAGGAATTGATGTTGGAAAGAAACTTGCCAAGGCGGGTATTGATAAACTCCTGACACAGTTGGGCATTAAGAAGTATTTGAAGACAGATGATCAGTGCGATTCCAAGCGTGCGCCATACGTACCAGCCGTGAACGGATGGAAGAATGGTAGGTTGACTTGTAATTGAGTGTGCCCAGCAAGTGTTCGTTGGTATCTGTGAGTGTGGTGGTAGTAGGAAATCAAAGTGCCTGGAGATACGTAGGAGAAACCTGCGCGGTCAAAGAATCCCTCTCTCTCGCATAAAGAGCAGGTCTGACTGGGATTGGGCTGGAAACTCGTAGAGGGGTGCAGAAATTTCAGTTGCCCCAATCTGACAACCCAATGTGAACGTTTTTGAGACGGTCGAAATTGCCAATTTTATATAAGTTGCATTATATGTGACCCTCCACCACAAACCCAGTCGGAAGTCGCTCTGAGGTTGGCAGCTTGGGACCGAATTATCTTGTCACTTTCAGTATTGTCTGCCTATTGTGAAATCCGAGTGATTCTATTTCTGTCTTATCTCCTGGTGTCATCTCAGTACATTCAGGCTTATTTTCCGTGCGACTTCCGTCTGGTTTTGTGGTCGAGGGTCGCATAAGTTTTACACCGCCAATGAAGGGATTCTCCATTTTGCCAGAAAAGTTGGAACAAACTCATTGAAAGTAATCAGGAGATTGCCTTTGACAAGCAGTGTTAAATAGATTCCATTTATCTTTATTTCAGACTGCCCAAAGAGCATCTTTAAACTCCCGAAACTCCCCAGCTGGATCACCTGCCACATTGTGGACACGTGCAGCGGATTCCAGTGTTGCGCTGATGTCGACTTCTATGGAATGTTCACGCATTCCTTTGCCTTGCATATGGAACTTGACACGTGCGATTATGTCTTCAAGATGGGATTTGAGAAGCTGAATTACAATTACACGTTATTTTCCTACCCGTGGGGGAAGAAGGAAACGCTTAATTTGAAGGATTTGTTTATTATCAAGTGAGTATTTTGCAGTGTCCAGACCCCCCAAAAAACCAGCCCCTTCAGCGCAGAAGGTGAAGCCCATGTCCATTGAGCTCATCTACTTAAAATGCCCCTCATGAAAAAAGCTAGGTACGGTCCTGGGCTGCCACAGTCCGCTTGTGGTTTTGTGTGGTGGAATAGATCCGAGAATTTGCTCATCCTTATCGCAGATGGATGCCTGTTGATAACATTCCGTTGGTGCTCATCCTATGTCCATGTTGTTAATTTCAGTTACTCAATTGGGAGAATCCCAGAAAGGAAGAAATTTGTCCTGAGTGCCGATCTGTGCATATCGTTTGGTAAAAATGGCGTCTGCGATGTTGAGCAAAACATGCTGAAGGATACAGAAGTCCCACAATTTCTCTGCGACATGTCGGCAAATTTCACTCTGCCGGACAGCAAATCTGTGAAGGCGTTTATGAAAGAACAAGGAGGAAAGCTGGCTGGCAAGGCACTTGACGCAGCGTTGAGGTCCCTCGGACTCGGAGCATTCATTGGTTCAACTGGTCTGTGTCCAAACAAGGGACAGCCATTGCAGAATGGTAAGTTGATGTACTGAGGGTTTTGCCATTATAGATGGTTGCAGTTGATTGGGAACAACGTCTCAGGCCAAACGCAGTCAAGGTCAGTGTTGGTGAAGCCAGTGCCCGTGTTTTTGACACTACATCGACGTCATTGATGTCCCACATGGGTTTTGTAAACCTTTCAAGTCGAACTTAGATTTCCAAAGCGAGTATTCCGTTAAGCAGTTATAGTTTCCAAGTAATTATGACCATCATGATCCCAAGCTTCTAAGCTATCCACTGGTATGTTTAATTAGTGGAAGTGACCAGAGGGACCTGGCAACAGTAATGAGTTAAAAAGGGCATGCTTGGTCAAGTTCTCGTAAATGTTGTTCCCAATTAAAAGCATGGATCTAAAGTGCTTGACCCTTAAAATGCCAGAAGCAGCAATGGATATAAAAATTCTCACCTTTTCCTTCCAGCATGTCCCTATATGAAGAAACGAAACATCAAGCTTCCTAAACTTCCTGATTCAATCAGCTGCTCCATCAATTATCAGTGCCTCGGAATCGAATGCTGTGCAAGTATGGACCTCGGTTTTCTCCAGAGGAGTTTCCGCACTTGGGCTATTATCGATCCGTGCGATTACACTCTCTCGGTTGGGTTTGAAGGATGGCAATTTAACATGACCCTGTTTACGTATGACTGGGGCAAGGAAGAGAAGGTCAAGCTTGGTGAACACATGGCAGTCGTGTAAGTATGCAAGAGAAAATGTGACCCAGTCCGCCAAAACCCAGCCAAAGTCGCTGAACACCACAGGGTTGATAGGTTATGTAGGGAGTGTCATCACGATGAAAAAATGACAGTCTCTTAAGGGCGGTTTACACCAGGTTGCACCAAGTTGCAAGTTGCAGCCACTTGCAACTTGTTGCAAACTACCTGGGACGGTTTACACATAGAAAAATCGATGCAACCTCCAGCGTGATCGAGTTGCAACAAGTTGCATGCCCGTTTACACATGCAACTTTTATGAAACTTTTTGGTCTCATCAGGTTTATGCAACAAGTTGCATGAAGTTGCATATGAAAAGTTGCATGTGTAAACGGGCCTTTAGTGACAAATAAAGCCTTATCGATTGTGCAACAAAGGGCAGGTATGATCAAGGCCTATGTCACTCCCCGGTGACTTTGGCCGGGTTTTCACAGACCCAGTCACAAATGATTTTGTATTGTTATGTTAGATTTCATAACTCTATTATGGTACCGGTACATGTATTTTGCCTCTGTCATTTATTTTTCTATCGTACTGAATTCTTCAATTTCACCTAAATACAGATTTTCCATCGACAAATCCAAGACCCACTACAAAATCAATCTGCGTGTGACGGCAGACATACCAGACTTCGTTCCTGTTGACCTGAAGATCTTAACAGATTACGAATTCCCGATCCCATTCTGCGATCCCAATGCCACGTTTACATTGCCGTACAAGAGCTGGGATGCTTTCACAAAAGATGTGGGCGGCCAGGCTGGAGAATACGCATGGAAGGCTGCGCTGAAGTTTTTGGGACTCCAGAATGTCGTCGTCGGAGACCTGTGTCAATTAAAAGACAATCCACCAAATAATTCGGCTAGTAAGTAACGACACGCAGTTTGTGATAAAGACCTCTGACCTCACTTTAAAAATTTGCCAAAAAAGCATTTGACCTTGACAAGCTTCCATGTACATAAATTGCTTGGAAGTTCAGATTACTCGTATCTTGAGCTATCCTCACTCCTGTTGTACTCGTATCTTGAGCTATCGTCACTCCTATTGTACTCGTATCTTGAGCTATTCTCACTAATATTTTACTCGTATCTTGAGCTCTCCTCACACATATTGTACTCGTATCTTGAGCTATTCTCACTCACATTGTACTCATATCTTGAGCTATCCTCACTCATATTGTACTCGTACCTTGAGCTATCCTCACTCATATTGTACTCATCTCTTGAGCTATCCTCACTCGTATTGTACTCGTACCTTGAGCTATCCTCACTCGTATTGTACTCGTACCTTGAGCTATCCTCACTCGTATTGTACTCGTATCTTTCCAGTATGCCCTCATCTAAAGATGCCAAAGCTACCAAAATGGGCCCAATGTACCTTCGACGATTTGTGCTTCGGACTCAGATGCTGCGTTGAACTGGACTTTAAGGTCATGAAGAAGTCCCTGATTGCATGGGCAGTTGCAGACACTTGTGATTACTCAATTTCTGCCGGATTTGAGAAATTCAGCTATAACAAGTCACTTCCCTCGAATTTTTGGGGCAAGGAATCTATCATTGATGTCTCGGACTTCTTCAGAATAGTGTGAGTACTTCTCTTTTGGTCTTTGGATCAATGATCACTCCCCATTATATCAACGATCACTCCCAATGCAAGAAATTATTCAGGTTAAGCGGGGAATCCAACCTGATTTTGCTTTGCGACTTGCTTTGCAACTGGGTTGCGTTTGAACTCGGCGACCAGTATCAGTTCCTTGTGGTCGTATTCTATCGCAGGTAGCAGGTTGCAAAGCAAGTCGCAATGCAGAAAATCAGCAGTGGATTCCTAGCTTAATATATATCCCTGATTCTTTTACTATAACTTGTATATTTTTGTCTCATTTCAGTTTTATGGTGGACAGAGACGTTGCAAAGAAAATGCTGAAGATTGACCTGAACTTGGCCATGCGATTCGACGAAGTGGTCAACTATAAAGTTCTCGACAAATTTGCTATGCCACAACCTCTTTGCAACCCTGACTTTAACTTTGGTAGGTCTTCATATATTTATCTTGGGCATTTATTCTTGTTGTATACCGGTATTCAAATTGAAGGTTGTACCCTGTCCATTGGGCATTCTTCAGTATTGATGTTTTTTTATTCAAATTGAAGGTGGTACCATTGCTGACTTTAAAAAGCAGGCGGCCGACAACTTCAAAGGAATGGTAACGGAACAGATTCTGAAGAGGCTTGGATTAAGTATGGTAGGTCATGACATTGAATCGAAAGCACCCTATTGTACTGGGATGACCAGTTCAGCAGACCTGCAGGGTTTACTCCTAGCACTCTGTTAAAGCCAGCAGCACACCAAGGACTATTGCAAGCAATCTAAAAACCAGAGAGCAGAATTGACTGTTGATGCAAGGTGTGTGCTGGACAGCGATGCGTGGAGTCTTCCGCCAGCGTTGATTGCCGAAAAACAAACAATAACAAAACGGATATTGCGTAGTCTGCAAGTGGCAGGCGAGATCGGCGGCAAAATTATTTGAACAAACATTCTTCAGATGGTTCACAAACACTTCTTCCAATAATCTTCAATCGGCATCATAAGATGTGAAAAAAATTTGACGGAAGATAGTGTCTGGACACTGGAGACAGATAAGTTAATGGCAAATATCATTTAGAGATCTTGCTATTTTCTTCCAGGATTTCTTTGACATGAGCCCATGCCCTATCCCCAACAATCCAGTCTCATTGAAAAGTGAGTATCACATGTTATCTGACCCAAATACTCTATGGAACTGTGGTGATGGGTATTGAATTAGAAAGCTCTGATAATCATTGAATTAGAAAGCCCTTAAATGGGTATTGAATTGAACCTATTCCTCCCATATTAGTAGAGAGGCAGAAACCCGAAATGGCAAAATCAAAATCATTTTGTAGTACAGAGTGGCATCCACTGTGGATAGTTGGCCCGTGGGGTGGTGCATTGGGCCTGGGTGGATGCCACCTCAGATTTTTCCTTATAAGCCTATTTTAACCCTTTTTGTGCAAAAATGGATATTTCTAAAACGACTCATATTTTGGGGGTAGGCCAAACCAAAATGCCTATATCTCCGGAAGTTTGTAAGGTAGGAGAACGAACTAACCATCAAAATGAAGCTTGGTGTGTATGCTACTCAAAAAATCACAATATGCCTTTCGGTTGGGGGTGACAAGGGTCACAATACAGACCGACCCTTCAACCCCCCAAAATGACCCTTCCATCAAAATACACCCCTAGGAATATCACATTTCACAGAATGGCAATATCTATTGAATTGATTGTGTAGAAAACATATTTCTGCAGTTTTTCACAAAGTTTCAGGTCCTCAGGGTAATTAGGGTGGAAACCGGG